>CATIWR010059622.1:0-18373 GCA_949677035.1 Omphalea diandra | reverse complement strand
TTTTCTCACTTCTCTCTCTTTTGCATAAAAGCTTTTTTTCACACCCTCTCCTTTTGCATGCCCTTCTCCTCTTTTTTGGGCATTCACTCTTTGCTCTCCTTTTACCACTCTAACCTCACACCCCTCTTTGGTTTTCTCACTACTCTCCTTTTGTCGTGCTAATTTTTCTTTTTCTTGTTTATGCACGCCTTCTCTCTCTTTTAAAACTTTTTGATTTTCATAGATTTGAGAAGGAGTTAAAGAAGATAGTACAATGTGTTTTCCTCCAAAATCAAACTCATATACATTAGTAAACCCATCATGTTTCACCTTCTTATCAAACTGCCATGGGCGCCCCAAAAGCATGTGACTAGCTTGCATAGGTATAACATCACAAAAAACCTCATCTTTATATTTGTCCATTGTAAATGCAATCCTAACTTGCTTGGTTACCTTAATTTCTCCATTCTCATTTAACCATTGCAAGTGGGAAGGTTTAGGATGTTTCAAGGTTGGCAATCCCATTTTTTCCACTAGATAAGCGCTAGCTGTATTATTGCAACTATCTTCATCAATTATAACAAGACATCAGTGGCCATAATCCTACACCTAGCACGAAAAATGTTTTCCCTTTACTCTTGATCATTTTTAACATGGGCATTTAAAAAGCGTCTAGTGATAAAAAGTTTTTTACTTATTACCTCATCGGGGTCATCAAAATTTTCCACCTCACTAGCATCTTCTAACGGAGGCATTTCAGAGTCGGTTTCTACTCCATCATCTTCATCCTCACTCGTAATTTCGTCATCTCTAAGCACCATGGTTCTTTTGTTAGGGCATTCACAGGCTCTGTGTCCTCTCTATTGGCACTTGAAACATTTTATGGAGTTGGCCTTATTAAGTGTTGTTAGTTCAGCCATGGTTGAATAATTGGACTTCCTCCCTTCTTTCTTGGGTATTTTAGCCTTAGGTGTACTAACAAGTTTATCACTAACTTTGAACTTGTTAGCACTAAAAGAAGAAGAGAAATTGGGCTTTGAAAGCTTACCCCTTTATTGTTTTTACATTTTGATGGCTAAATGATACAAATCTTCCAAGTCGTTATAGGAGTACATCTTTACTTGATCTGCAATGTTTTTGTTAAGCCCACCAAGAAACCTTGCCATTATTTGCTCCATAAATTCTTGAAATCCAGCCCTAATCATTGTCACTTCAAGTTCTGGGTAGTATTCTTCCACACTTTTAGCACTTTGTATAATCTTTTGCAATTTTTTTGTGCAAATCCCTATAATAATGGATAGGTACAAATCTTTTTCTCATAATTCTTTTCATTTCTTCCCAAGTAAAAATAGGTTCATCCCCACATCTTCTTCTAGTATATCTTAATTGGTCCCTCCAAACAAGAGCATAATCCACAAACTCAACAACAATAAGCTTAATTTTCTTTTCCTCACTATAGTTGTGAGAATCAAAAATAAAATCTACTTTTTTTTTCCATGATAGGTATGCCTCAGGATCATTTTTGTCATTAAAGGTAGGAATCTTCATCTTGATGCCACAAAAGTTGTTATCTTACTTGCTTGATCTTTAGGACAATTCCTCCATGGAATCACCATCCTCGTCCTCATGAGTGAATCTACCATGCCTTGGTTGTCTAAAATGGGTAAGGCTATTGTTGGAATTGAAGGCATTTTGAATGCTTCCAAGTTGTTTTTTCACCTTTTTAAACTCTTATTGTATTAGGGCTATAGTATCTTGTATAGTTTTCATAAACAACTTTCACTTAGGATCATTTTGAGGTTCTACTATGGTTAGTACAATGACACAAGGAAATACTTACAAACACTCTCTTACGTGTTTACACTCAATTGATGGCACTCACACTCGTGTTTAACTCAAAATTAGTTTTTACCCTTTTGTGAGCTCACCACTCTTTGTCTTTCACCTCTTAAGATTCTTTTCTATAAGTTCTTTGAGAACTAAGTTACTTATGTCAAGGGAATCTTAAATAAAATACAAAAAAGTAAAAACTAGTTCTTAAAACACTTAGAAAACAAAAGAATTGAAAAGAACACAATTAGTTGCACAAATAAATTTCTTAAGATCTAATAGTAATGTAAGAGTTTAGAAGGAAATTCAAAAGTGCAAATTGGTGTTTTGAATATGGTAAGAAATATGTCTAGGCTGAATGAGAAAGGGGATTTCAAATTTGGCCTTAAACAACACCTTTGCAATTCTTAGCTTTTGTCTTTTCTTTTCTTTTCTTTCCTTTCTTTTTTTTTTTTTTTTTTGCTTTCTTTCTTTATTTTATTTTTTTATTTAACTTTTAAATCTAAAATCAAACTTAGAATTGTAAGAAACACAAAGAACAACTCAAAAATACAAAGAAACCGTATTTAGCATTTATAGGGGTATTTTGGTAATTTTACCTCTCTTAAAGTCTGAGTTATGGTTCAATGCTAGACACCAAAAAAACACCAAAAAGATTATTAGTAATAAAAAGAAATAATGCAAAAGGAAGAAGGATGAAAAAATTGCAAGAAATAAGCTAGAATCAAGTTTTCCTTAATTTAATGAGATTTTGGCAACTCTCAAATTTCAAAGAATATCTTGAATCAAATACTTTAATTCTACAATTAAGGACACAAGAAGGGTTAATTAATAAATAAATTCAAATTTGGATGGAACAAACATAAGAAATCAAAGATTTGCAAAGTTCCTTAATTTAAGAAATTTTTGCACAAGTATGAGGTTTTGAAGGAATTTCAATATGATTTTTTTAATGTGATATTTAATGAATAAACAAGATGAAGGTAAAAACAATGAAAAGAAACAGATTTAAATGCAAGAATTAAGATATGACAAAATTCGAGAAGAAATGTGCAAAATGTGAATGGATGAACTAAGAATAATGCAAGAACAAGAAAGATAGATACCTTTGATCTTGAATTAACCTTGGCTCTGATAACAAAGGGTACAAATGAGGTTGAATTTTGGATCCTTATTCATATGTAGTACACAAGTCCCAAGGCATAATTCAAAAATCAAACAAGATAAACTTTCAAATCTTAATTAGACCTCTAAAAAACTTGTTTCTAGCAACATAAATTACAAAGATTTAAGAGGTGTTAATTTCAATCTTAAATTAGCTAAGTAATTTAAGACCTATATTAAACGAGTTTGTGAAATTATTAAGAATTCACTTAACAATCTCACCAAGTCTTATCAGAACTCAAGAAGAGAATTAACTCTCAAAAGTGATTTGTTAAAAGAAATATTTTTCAATGGTTGATTTGGCTGAACAAGAATGGCTATTTACAAAGTTTTTAGAAACCCTAAGAATTACTTCCTAAATAGTCTTTGAAATCTACCTAATCTATTTAGGAAAAGGATATTCATAGGCTAAATAGGAAATAACTAAAAAATACATTAGACATCTTCCTAATTATAAAAGAAGTTTCTTACATAAGTAAATACAAAGGTTTCTAATTAGTTTAAGAGAGGAATTCAGCCTAATGAGGAAGTTTCTTCATGCTTGGCCAAATTGGATCTCCAATGGTGCCTTGGTTGAATAACAACGGTGATATGCCTCTCCACATGATGGACTCCAATGGATTAAGTTAAAGGCTTTTTTTTTTTTGAAGAGTTCATGCTACCATCTCTAAGAAATTGGGCTTCTTACTTCCTTGTTCTTATTGGGTTAGCCCAATGGTTATCCCTTATTACATGAATAACCCAGTTGTTTCTTTGAACCCTTTAAGTCTTCCCTTATGATTAGGCTTTGAAATTGAAGTTGATCTTTGGGCTAGCCTTGGATATCTGCATCAATAACTTAGATAGTTCTAACATGACCTAAATATATTTACCAATTAATATATGATTATAATTTTGTAAATTTTTTTACATTTTCAAAATCATTTTTTATTATTTTAAAATTATATAATATTTTTATTCATATAAAATTAATTTTTATATTGTTTGATAAAAAAGACATAAATAGTGTAAAAATAAACATATTATTTTAATTATAATAAAAGTTAATGTTAAATCTAATTATATCAATTAAAAAATAAGGATCCAAAATCTGATTGTAGAATAAATTTAAAGAAAAAATTAAAAATTGAGATATATTTGAAATTTCAGTTTTTTTGATAGTTTGTTTAATAAAATAGGTTTAAAAATATGGTAAAATGATCAGTTGTAACAATGCAAGGGCTTAATAGAATAAATTCAAACATAAGGGCTCAATAGAATACAGTTAAAAGTTTAAGGGTCTCATGATGTAAATGAAGAGATCCACGTGTGCAAGACTTTAACAGCATTAGCTGATTACAAGACACATACTGACGGAATGTTAAACAAGAGCTTAAGATGATCAATTTAATAATGCATGAGCTCAATAGAATAAATTAAAACTATAAGGGCTCAATAAAATGAAAGTGAAAAGTTTGAGGGTCTTCTAATGGATTTTCCCTTAAAATAATGGCTAAAGTTTATTTCACAAGATTTCTAGCTTTAGTATACTACACTCGCCCTCATCAGCCTGTATGTTAGACTTTTATGATGAATTCGTACAAATTCAGGAGTAATTTTACTGAGAAAATTTATTTTATTCTCATTTATTACTCTATTATAAGTTGAGGGACTTATTTGACCCTTAAATATATAAAAATTCATAAGACATAAGGGTAAGATATTTTTATATTTTTACATTTTTTACTAAACACTATTTGCTATGTTTGACACATATCCGACAAAAATCAAGTTAATATATATGTGAAACCAGTTGTTGGACTAGGTTATTCAAACCTAAGTCAATACTCTCTTTTGATATTAAGATTATAGATTGAAGGGTTCTAATATCAATTTTAAGTGTTGTTTTTGCAAATATTAAGATAGAATATCATTGGAAGTTGAATAGGAGTGATTAAAAGCATAAAACTCAAAGTATGAAAATCTGCCTTCGAAATTAGCGACCGCAAATTTCGGTAGCGACCGCGAATTGATGAAACAACATCTCTATGTTACACAGATGATTTCATGGTGACCATTGCGTCCAAAGAAAGAAAATAGTGATCGCGAATTTGAGTAGCGACCGCGAATTTGAAGTAGTGAACGCAAATTTTAAGATCCGTTAGAAAGAACCAACGACTGGTTTTTGAAAAGACCAATGGTTTTATGCCACATGGACTAGCCGTTAGACACAGTTGAAAATTAGCGACCGCAAATTCAGTCTTGACCGTGAATTTCACTTGATGAGCATTTAATGCAAGATATGTCTAGCACAACTTAGAGATGTAGGCATAGTTTATTTGTAATGTCTCTTTAGTGGTTATTGCCTATAAATACACCACTAAATGGACTTGAATGCAAGAGGATAACCATTTGATTATGCCAAAACTCTTGCAAAGTTAATTTTCAACCTTAACTCTTTATTTGTTTATACATAGTTTGGTGTAAGCTTTAAACACCTTGGGTTTGGGTTTGAGAGTGAGCCCTTATATAGAAAACTCTTGTTAGGTTTGAGAGTTAGCCTTAAAAAACTCTTATATAGGTTTTTAACCTTGAAAAAACACTTGTAGGGTTAGTGTGAGCCTAAACACTAAGTTAAGTGTGAGCTTGTAAAACACTAGTGATTGCGTGAAATACCTAATTGATGAATTGGAGAGTGGATGTAGGGTTGGTTAATACCCGAACTACTATAAAACTCTTGTGTTCTTTCTTCTCCTACTCTTCTCTAATCTTTCATTTTTGTGAGCTTCCTTTAAAATTAAAAGTTCAAATCTACCATCAATTCAACCCCTCTTTTTGGTGTACTAAGGCCAATAATTGGTATCAGAGCCTCACTTTAAATGTTAATTATGTGAGAAAAGATCAATGGTACAAGAAGGAGTCCACTCTCACCTTAATCCCCATTTTGATGGTAATGATTATGCTTTTTGGAAGCATAAAATGGAGATCTATCTTGATAGCGATCTCATCAACTTATGGATTATATACTTGAAGAGTGGAAGCCTCCAACAAAGATGGTTAAAGAAGTACAGGTGGCAATTGCAATAGAAGAATGAAGTGAAGCATAAAGGCATGCAAATGGGAAGAACAAGAGAGCAATGGCTATTCTCCTAAGCTCCATGTCATGAGAAGAAATTGGAATAGTCCAACATTGCCAAACTGCAAATGCCATATAGAAAGCACTAAAAAACTATCATGAGGGCACAACTCTTGTGAAATCAAGTAGGTTGGAGATGTATGTGACAAAGTGGGAGCTCTTCATAATGAAAGAACATGAAAACATCTCTGAAATGATAAATAGACTCCTCTCTATTATCATAAACATAAAAAGTTTGGAAGGATTCTTATCAACTATGAGGTAAATACTAAAATCCTCAAATCTCTTCCATTAGATAAATTTGGTGCAAGAGTATGCAACATTCAAGAGTCCAATCTGAAGATTAGGAAACTGCCAACCAATGCACTCATTAGTAAGCTTCTCACTCATGAGATGGCTCTAAAAAAGGATAAAAAGATGAAGAAGCTAAGAGAACAAAGAGATAAAGAAGAGAAGAAAGCTCTGGCCTTCAAAGCTCAATAAGATTATTCAAGATCAAGTGACTCAAATGAAAGTGACAAAGAAGAAAAAGAGCTTACCAAAATATCAAAAAAGACCAGTTGATGAAAAGGAGAATAGAAAGAGGAATCCACAGAAAGTCATCTTCTTATCATCATAAGGAAAAAAAAGATGAACTTAAAGGCTACTTGGGATGATGATTCAAATGATGATGAAGAAGAAGATGAAGTAGCAAACTTTTACTTCATGGCTTAAGATGACTCCAAAGAGGTAAGTACTTTTCTATACTTGTATGATGATTATGATGCATTTGATGATGTAAATGATGAGCTTCTTGAAGCTCTTAATTTGAGATGTGATAAATATAAATCACAAATGAAAACTTACAAGAAAATATGTTCTAAACTAAAGGATGAATTTAAATCCTTAAATGATCTTGTAAGTGAGTTGAAGACTTCTAATGAAGAACCTAAAATGTCCTTAAATAGTCTTTTTAAGTCTTCATCCCTTGTTAACTCCTTAAGAGAGGAAAATGATTCTTTGAGGAGTAAAGTTATAGCACTTAAAAACTCTATTTTTAAGTTTCATAAAGGAAATGAAGCTTTAGATACACTTATTATATCTCAAAGACCTCCTTTAATGAGACATGGTCTAGGCTTCAATGGAGCCTCTTCATCTACTTCTTTACTCACTAAATTCATTAGAGCATTAACACATCAAACTTCAAGGATTGAAGTCATGGGGAAGAGAAGTGCTCCTAACACTAACCCACTTATGCCTAAGGGCAATGGAAAGGCCCCCAAGGCTTAAAGAGCAAATTGTGCTCACATTTATAACAAGAAGCATGTTCAACCACAAAAGCACAAAAAATTTTCTTCTACTCCTAATCATTCATGCGCTTGCATACATTTTCACCACCTAAGTATGAGAAGGTCCCTTGCTCATACTAAGGTTGTGCATAGGAGAAAAGCTCACAAGTCTAAGTTTCAATGTCATTATTGCATGAGATATGAGCGCATCAATGTATTTTGCCACACCTTAATTTGGAGGACCCTTCCAAGACTGATCCCCAAGGACCTAACTATGTTTGGGTACCAAAGCAAAGTTTTTGACATTGTAGGATGAGGATTCCACCAATTTCTCATCATGAAAAATCTAAAAATGAATGGAGATTGCTAATGAAGAAGGGATAAAGTTTCAAATAGTTATTTGGTATCAAGCCGTTGATATTAAACTTGTAATGTATACCTTATCCCTTATGTTTTTAAGTTAATATATTTATGAATACATTTAGGGAAAGTTTTATTACTTGATATATCTATGTCTTGATATGTTTGATTTGATTTGATTGATTGTGTGATGAGTTGAATCAATTTATTTTTGCATTTGAGGTTTTCTACATTTCAAATATTCAAATCAATCATAAAAAATCATACACTTTATACTAGGGCCATATATGAAAATTCTTAAATTTTTAGCCCTAGTTTGTGTGTTCAAGTATCGTTAAATGTTTGATTGCTTTGCATTTATATTTTTTTTATATAGAATTTCCATGAAATTTATGTTTCATCCATTTACCTTCTTATGTGACATATTGTGATCAATTGTGCAAAATTACTTATGTTTACTATTCTAATTTGAGTTTGTACAATTGACAAGTTTGTGGACATTCCCTTTCATATTTCCCATTCTCTCTCTTATTCCCTCCTATTCCTCTTTTTTTGATATTGACAAAGGGGGAGAGATAATTGACTGAATATACAAAGAGAGAACATACAAAAATGGAGAGATAAAATATAACTATATTTGTAATAAGTTAAGACAATGATTTTATTAGAATAACTAAAGGGGAGTATGGATTAAAGGGGAGTAATTTCATACTTATGATTTGAATCACTTCACAATCATTCTCTTAGAAGCATGCATAACTGATTCTTTATCCTTTGCATATTTAATCTAGATATTCAAGATAAAAAAAGAGGGGATTGTTGGACTAGGTTATTCAAACCTTAGTCAAGACTCTCTTTTGATGTTGACAATATAGATTGAAAGATTCTATTATCAATTTTAAATGTTGTTTTTATAGATATTAAGATAGAATCTCATTGGAAGTTAAATATGAGTGATTATAAGCAAGAAACTCAAAGTATGAAAATCTGTCTTTGAAAAGCGACCGTGAATTTCAGTAGCGACCACGAATTGGTGAAACAATATCTCCGTGTTAGACAGATGATTTCACAGTGACTATTACGTCCAAAGAAAGAAAATAAGGACCACGAATTTGAGTAGGGACAACAAATTTAAAGGAGCAACTGTAAATTTTAAGATCTGTTAGAAAGATCCAACGGCTAGTTTTTGAAAAGACAAATAGTTTTATGCCACATGGGCTAGCCGTTAGACACATTTCAAAAATATTGACAACGAATTCAGTCTCAACCGCAAATTTCGCTTAACGAGCATTTAATGCAAGATATGCCTAGCACAACTTAGAGATTTAGACATAATTTCTTTATAATGTCTCTTTGGTGGTTATTGAGTATAAATACACCACCAAATGGACTTGAATGTAAGAAGATAACCATTTGATTGTGCCAAAACTCTTGCAAAGTTAATTCTCAACCTTAACTCTTTATTTCTTTGTACATAGTTTGGTGTGAGCATTAAACACCTTGGGTTTGGGTTTAAGAGTGAGCCCTTGTATAGAAAACTCTTGTTAGGTTTAAGAGTGAGCCTTAGAAAAATCTTGTATAGGTTTAAGTGTTAACCTTGGGAAAACACTTGTAAGGTTTGGTGTGAGCCTAAACACTAAGTTGAGTGTAAGCTTGTAAAGCACAAGTGATTGAGTGAAATACTCAATTGATGAATTGGGGAGTAGATGTAGAGTTGGTTAATACCCAAACCACTATAAAACTTTTGTGTTCATTTTTCTCCTACTCCTTCTCTAATCTTTTATTTTTGTGAGCTTTCTCTAAAATCAAAAGTTCAAATCTACCACTAATTCAACCTCCCATTCTTGGTGCACTAGGGCTAACACCAGTATTTGATATTACATATTCTTTTTTTGAAGTGTTGTGTATCCTATACCTCAAACATTTTTCTTTTGGGTTAAAGAGCCAAATAAATCTCTCAAGTTGTAATAGAGTGATAAATAAGAATGAAATAAATTTTTTCGTCAAAATTACCTTTGATCTTATATTATTTCGTTAATATTACCTTTATCTTATACTATTTTGTCATAAAAGTCTAAAATATTAGTTGAGGAGGGCACTGTTTTAATAGTTGTAAGTGAACGTGGCAGGAGCTATCTCCCATCCCTTGTCCCACCCTCTTAATAAGAAGAATTTTTCTCTTGTTCTCGCTTTCGTAAAGACTCCTTGTCCCACAAAAATTTCTCACAAGGCAAATATGTTTTTTTATTATTTTAAAAATATAATTTCTTAAATTATAAAATAAAAATTTTATGTTAGAAACTAAAACACACACACACACACATGTGTGTGTGTGTGTGTGTGTGTATATATATATATATATATATACATTTAATATATATAAAAAAATTATAAACATATATTTAATTTGTTTGGGTCCCATAAGAATTCACTTCAGGGGTCCTTAGAGGAACCCATGAGGCAAGGTTATAATTTCATCCCCGTCCTATGGAGAAGAAATGTGGAGATTCCCCACTCTATCTTAGAAAAAGCTTCAAAGTGATTAAATAACTGGGTAGGGATTCTCCACCCTGTCTTAGCTTCAAAAGTGATTTAGAATTGATAAAATTGTTTTAATTTCCTCCATTTTTTTCCTTATAATTATGGCAAAATTAAAATCTTCAACTTGGATTCGTCTCACTCTAAGTCACTAATGGTGCTCTTTTCTCGTAATAGTAGTACTTTTACACACAATTATACTCTTATTTAACTAATTTCTCTTTATATCAGACACAATTGGATAAATGAGCATAATTATTTTTCTAGAAGACATCGCTATTTCACGTTATTCAATCAATCGACTTTGATTCAAGAAAAAATTTATTATCGAAGTGAAACTATGTTTTAGAGATTTAGAAATTTAGGATTGTTTAAGGGGATTTAAGAATTAAGGATTTTGGAGATGTTTTGTTTTTATCGAAGTACAGTTGAGTCTAGTTTTTTTTAAATGCATTTTATATTTTTTAATATTATTTTTTATTTTTCTAATTTTCTCTCTTAAAAATTTAATTTTATGATTATTAAATTGTGTTTATAGCACACATTCTCTCCTTAGCTAATATTTTAAACTTTTATGATAAAATAATACAATATCAGAGATATATTTGATTAAATAATATAAGATTGAGGGTAATTTGATGAAAAAGTTCATTTCGTCCTTATTTGGTACTCCATTACAAGTTCATAGACTTTTTTTAGCCCTTTAACCTTTTTTTTTTTTTTTTTGTGATAGTACAATGGGAAAGGACAAGGACCTTAGCTCCTTATTGATATACACAACCGTCCAAGTTAAACTTGAAGTGTGCTATCTCAAATATTAGTGTTTTATTGAACTTTTAATTCAAATAAATGTTATCAATTTAGTAGTGTTATATTTGTGTTACATTTATTATGACTGCAAAAATGTGTAAATTATATATAAAAAAGGTAAATATAATATAATATAAAATTATTTTTTGTTAATTACCCTCTTAATAGAGTTACATTTACAAATGTCATCATTCATTATTAACTACAATATTAAGCTCAAAACTAATTCACAAATTTATTACACCTAAAATATCTCTCACCCATGTACATAATTTATTTCAACTCATGTATCAAGACACCACACAACCATAATATATAATAAACACTACTTATAGAAAATAATTCTCATTCTTAATTGTATATTATTAGATTGCTTATTACTAATGTTTTTAAAATCAGATCAATCAGTAAACCGATTAACTAATTGGTTTGCAAGTCGATCAATCTGATCAGTTCAGTTTAATTAGTTCAATAATAAATAAATTTCAAAAATATTGTTAAAATAATTTTAAAAAACAAAAAATATAAAAATATTTATAATACTTAAAATATGAAAATTACTTTGAAAATTGAACAAAACCTAATTGAACCGATCACTAATATGATTTTTGATTTTAACGATCCGACCGATCGGTTCAGTCTAATATTCAAAACACTGCTTATTACCTGAATATTTATAGCCAATAATCACCAACCATAATGGTTGAAAGCTCAAATCTCTTGAACTTAAATCTCTCGTATCAATGAGCAAAAGCCAAATAACTCTTTCTATAATATTTTTATTTATTAAATTAATCACTTCTAATCTTATTATAATACAAATCCAAACTTAATTAGGAAGACCTCTAAAATAGAAGTTCTACGTTATCCAATAAATAATCTTTTCATTTTTTTGAAGAATATTTATCCCAAGTAAAATTGAAAATATATTTTTTCAACTCTGAATAAGAATTTAAGTCAAATACTGACACATTATTATGTCATTTAACTTTCCTAACTGGAAATATCCATACTATACTATTAACCTGTACAGGTATATTAGGTTAGACAAAATTTTCACAGAATTAAGGTAAGCTCAAACACATACAAAGGAGGGAGGAAAAAATTAACACACTAAATATTTAGAAAGTTTCAGTGCTAACCACCTATATCCTCTCGTCAAGTAATCCATTTGAGAATTTTATTGTGCCAAGAGGCTTATTAGTGCTACTCAACCATATAAATCTAATTCTACCCAGTTAATCTCACCAACTTGCTTCTAGGTATGAGTCAAAACATTCTCAAATTAGTTTATGGAAATTAGCTTAAATCATTCTCATATTGCATGCTGAAGTCCAACTTGGGAGCGACTGGGCAAGCATGCCAATGTGATGGGCCATTTGGTCCATTCTATGTACTTAATGGCCTTGGATTCTTATGCTCATCCAATATTCGCGGTAGTCCATTTCATTTCAGATATAATTACGTAAGTTAAGGTAATCCACTCCAAATATAATAGCTCGTCATATTCCTACCATTAGAGCTTCCTATATAAAGGGCTTTCTGTCCTGACTCATATATTCATAAATGCCCTCAAATATCTGATTAATTTAATCACCGAAGCCATTGTTTAGCATTTTCTTTTACTCTTTTTTCTTTTGCAAATTCTTATTGATAAAGTCAAGGTCATCCCCCAATTCATGTGTTCCAATACAAAAGTAACCCAACTAAGTATCACATTTGTCTCATAACAAGATTTACAAAATAATGCTTACACTCTCTCAATACAATATCAGTCATTTACTCTTACAAAATTTAACCCAAACACTTGTTTTAACTTGATTCATAATGTATAAGTCCGTGAGAGCAGTTTGGTAACATTCACAATGTCTATGGAGTTCTCCTTTCATAAATATTCTTAAAAAATTAGTCCTTCCTATCTTCCAAAAATTTTTCAAAAAGCTTCCAAAAAACTAACTGTTACACTGCTCACTTCGTGGTCATGTACCTGGTCCTAATGCTCTTAGAAAGGCTACTTGCCATGGCGTGGCCTTCCTGCCACGGTCTCAACCAACTGATTTTGCCACGATCCTGGCTTTATATAGATTCCTACTAACATTTCACCATCGCATTGTGAGTCCGGCATGAGTGTGGTGCTTGCTCTAATGTTGTGGCTGCTTTGCCACGGTCACATTAGCCTTGCTACTAACTTGGCTTGGGTTTTTAACCTTCCTTTGCCTTATCCAAGACTTTCAACTTGAAAAGTCTTTTTTTTTTTTTTGGAGTAGGGAATGATGTGAAGATATCCAAATGCCTTTTAAAAAAAAATATTTTATCGATTTCTTCAAATTACTTCTAAAATGTTTTGAAATTGATTTAACATTAAAAGGTTCAAATGAAAGGATCAGTGATCACACAGAGAAAATACTTAAATGTACATTAATATTTTTTATTAAAAAATGGATGAAAAACTAAATTAACAAGAAATACTACAAATTTCATATAGAAGCAAGAAAAAGAATGCCATTTGGCGGAGAATTGTAAAAACAATTACTGAACCCATTAATGTATAAATACAGGGATCCAATGCAACTGCTCTTTAAATTTGACCTTTGCTATTTCAATACTGAGCACATCTTGTAACCATATGGTCACTCACTCTCACTGCACAACCGCCCTCTCTCTCTAAAAAAAAAAGGAGATAAAGACGAGGTTGTTTTTATTTTTGTTTTCTAAAATTTAATAGTTGTCTTTATTGTTATTGTTGTTTAGAATAAAAAATGATAAGTTTTTATATTTTAGATGAAAAATAGTTAAAAAATAAATAGTTTTGAGTTAAAAATCAGTCATAAATAGAGAAAAAATAGTGTTTGTTAGATGTTGAAAATGATGTTCACGTTCTAATTATTCATTTTCTTTCTTTTTGTTTATCGTTGGTTGCATCAACAAAAAATAAATATAAAATAAACATTTTACTGCTAACTGTTGTATGTATTTAATTTTCTATAATTTTAAATCAATAATAAATCATTTCTAATCAATAATAAACCAAAATAAATCAGTAATAAACTATTTATAAACATTTTACTGAGATTTTGTTTTTGTTTTCTAAAATTTAATAGTTGTTTTTTTTTGTTATTATTGTATCGAATAAAAAATGATGAGTTTTTACATATTTTAGATGAAAAATAGTTAACAAATAAATATCTTTTAGCTAAAAATTAGTCATAAAAAGAGAGAAAATTGTGTTTGTTAAAGGTTGAAAATAGTGTTTATATTTTAATTGTTCTTCTTTTTTCTTTTTGTTTATCGATATTTCATCAACAAAAAATAACATAAAATAAATATTTGTCTGCAAATTATTTTCTGTATTTAATTTTTAACAATTTTACATCAGTAATAAACCATTTGTAACCTAGTAATAAACCAAAACAAATTAGTAATAAACCATTTATGAACATTTTACTGTACTAGGAGAATTAAACGCAAATATAGTCTTTAAATTCTTTTTTTTATTTATCGATGGTTACATCGATAAAAAATAAACACAACATAAACATAAAATAAATATTTTTCTGCAAACTGTTTTCCATATGAAGAATTAAACTCAAATATCATCTTAAACTTTCAACAACTCGATTTTATCTCTCTTTTATGATTGATTTTAAATTCAAATATGTTCATTTTTAACTCTTTTTTATCCACAATAGATCAAAACTCATGATTTTCTATTTTAAACAACAAAACAAACATCAAAATCATATTAAAATTATTTTTAAAGTGAGAAACATATATCATGAAGAATTTCCTATCTCTATAACAGATTTTATAATTATGCAATTGTGTGATGAAAAATATTTATTTTATTGATTTTGATCCATCAAAAAACATGAATAAACTTGAGATTGATTTGATCCGTCAAGAAACATAAATGAATTTGATAAAAGAAATCACAGATTTTGAGCGTATAATTGTCAAAATCTCGTTCAAATAAGTTATTTTGAAAATCGTAAATATTTGAAGTAAATTTATTATTAGTAATTTAGTTTTAGGTATTTGTGTCCTTATCCATATTTGCTATGTATCAGTTTAACCGTAGAAAACAACACTTAATCTCTAGAAAATAACGCAAGGAAAAATGAAAAATAGAATTTGTTGTTTAGTTAAAAAAATTTTCTAAATACAAAATTAGATAATAGTTTTCTTCTTTATTTTCCAAATTCACAATATTAATTAGAAAACAACTTTGATTATTAGTTCTCTATTTGATCCATTATTCTCCTTGATTGGAAACATAGAATTTCTCAAAATTATTAATATAATTGGTTGTGTGCTCACACTCTGTCTGGATATTTTTTATTTTGAATAAAATATTTAATTTGTATCTTTTATATAATTTTAGTTATTATTGTATAATCACTATATATATATATATATATATATTAACACTGAATTATATATTAAATATATATAACTTTATAATAGTTTTTTAATGTTTCAATAGTATCTTCATATTAAAAAAAAGTTTAACATATGCTTATATTGTAAAATTATTTGAAACTTACATTATTTATATGGTTCATGGAGCACTATTTTGTTTAATGAAAAAAGATAATAGAACAATCTCTGTTGGACTAGAATGGTTAATCCTAAGTCCAAAATCTATTTTGATTTTGACAAAAAAGATTGATCATCACTAATATTTCAAATAAGTGTTGATTTCGCAGAAATAGATAAATCTCTCAAGAAGAGATGAAAGGAGCTGTTAAACTCCAAAGTAACATGTAAATCGCGACCACAATCCAGGATTCGCGACCGCGACTGATGTTAAGACATGCTGAAAATCAAGCAGACAAAATTGCGAAGTCATTCTCGGTCGCGACCCATGCAAAAGAAGGAGCCTAATTGTGACAGTGGAATTCATGGTATGTGTCACGCTGGAGTCGCGATTGCAACTTTCAAAAACTCCAAGATAAGGATCAAGTTCACCATCACAGCGTGACAAGTGTCCCAAGTAACCGTTAGAAGTCAAAAATCACGATGGGTACTTATTGGTACCGATCGCAAACTCAAAAGAAGAAGATGAACACTTTTGGCAGAGGAATTCGCGTTCATAGTCTCGTCCTGTACAAGATAAATTGTGACCACTATATTTGAGAGCAGGTGAAATACAACGACTATATTTTTCTGGTAAATTAATCAGAAACTGCCACGTGAACTAGCCGTTAGACACAAACAGAATTTTTCTTATGAAATTTGGAAATCGCGACAACAAAGGAGCAGTAGCGACCGCGATTTCATCCTGACAAGCATTTAATGCAGAATCTGCCTAGCACGTCTCAAAGATTTGACGAGCTATGATCTGCAACATCTCTTTGGTGAAGTTTGGGTATAAATACACCACCAAACAGCCATGAATAAGGTTGCCAAGGAATTTATTACAAGTGATTAAAACTCTCAATCTTTGCTACTCATTTCCTTCATTTTCTTTATGAAATTGTAATTGTTACGTGTGAGCAATAAACACCAAGTTGTAAGGTTGTAGTATTAGCCTGCTAAAACACTCTAAGAAAGGTTTAAGTGTGAGCATAGTGAAACACTTGAGTGAGGTTGTGTGTTAGCCTAAAGACACATTGTTGTAAGGTTGTGTGTGAGCTATCAAAACATAAGTTGTACAAGTTGGGTGTGAGCTTGAAAACACCTTGAGGTAGTGAAATAGGCAATTGGTTAATTGGGGAGTGGACGTAAGGTCAATTATACCCAAACCACTATAAATCGGTTGTCTCCATTCTACCTTTTCTTCTTCCTTTTTCTTTGTTTTTGAAATTTTATACACCAATTCAACCCCCCTTCTTGGTGCCTAAGGACAATAAGTGGTATCAGAGCAAGGTTTTCACAAATCAAACCCTCATTGAGTGAAACAAGATCATGGCACAAGAAGTAAACCACTCACAACTAAGGTCATATTTTGATCGAACCGACTATACTCATTGGAAGTATAGGATGGAGATCTATCTTGACATAGATGTAGTGGACCTTTGGGATGTGGTAATTAAGGAATGGAAGCCTCCTACAAGAGTTGTGGATGGCAATGAAGAATTAATCCTAAGGGATGAATGGGTTAAAGCTTACCGGAAGTCAAATGGCAAGAACAAAAGGGCAATGACCATTCTCCTAAGCTCACTTTCGAAAGAAGAGATTGAGAGAGTGCAACATTGTCAAACCGCACATGCCATATAGAAGACTCTAGAGAACTATCATGAAGGCATAACCTTAGTCAAGTCAAGCCGTTTAGAGATGTATGTCACCGAATGGGAACTCTTCATGATGAAGGACAATAAAAACATCACGAAAATGACCAATCGCCTCTTGTCCATCGTCACCAATATGAAGAAGTTTAGAAGAGCACTTACCAATTATGAGGTAAACACCTAAATCCTTAAAACACTTCCTCTTGGCAAATTTAGGGCTAGGGTATGCAACATTCAAGAGTCTAATATGGAGATTAGAAAGGTCCCAACTGATGTGCTCATTGTCAAGCTCTTGACTCATGAGTTGGTCATTCAAAAAGATGAGCAAATGAAGAAGCTAAGGGGCCAAGGTGAAAAACCAGAAAAAATAACCATGGGTCTCAAAGCATCAATAAGGGAGAAAGAAGTAGACACATCCTCAAGTGAAGAGGATAGTGATACAGAAGGAGAAGAGCTAGTCATGCTCTTAAGGAGAACCAAGGAGTTGATAAGGAGGAGAAAAGAGAGAAGAGTTTTCAAGAAATCAACCCAAAGTCCAAAAGAGAGAACAAATGATGTCACATGTTATGAATATGGCAAACAAGGGCACATGAAGCATGAATGTCCCAAGTTGAAGAAGAAGAAGAAGAGATGGGACAAAGAAAAGAAGAAAAGCTTCTCCGCCACTTGGGATGATGACTCAAGTAAAGAAGAGGAAGAAGGAAAGGTGGCCAACATATGCTTCATGGCACTAGGGGACTCTTCACAAGAGGTAAGTACTTCCTCCCACTGCAATTCTGATTATGAGGTAGATGATATAAATGAAGAGCTTTTAGAAGCTCTAACTATGAGATGTGACAAGTATAAGTCACAAGTCAAAACCTATAGGAAGAAGTGCTCCAAACTAGAAGATGAGTACAAGTCTCTAAATGAGCTTGTAAATGAATTGAGGGCTTTTAATGAAGAACTTAAGAAATCTGTTGAAAATTTATCTACATCATCTTATTCCTTAGCCTCACTTAGAAGGGAGAATGACTCTCTCAAAGGGGAAGTCATTGAGCTTAGAAGCTCAATCTCTAAATTTCATGAAGAAAGATAGG
>CATIWR010059619.1:0-20897 GCA_949677035.1 Omphalea diandra | reverse complement strand
TAAACCTAGGATTGATTATCCTAGTTCAACAATCTCCCCCTTTTTGATTTTGACAACTTAGATTGATCCAAAGTGAAAAAATAAGTGTAGAGAAATAAAATTAAATCATAATGTATCAGACAATTGGTTACTTAAGTTATTGAAAGCTAAGAACTTTATTACAAGTATTGAAAGCTCTTAATCTTTGCTACTTATTTTCTTCATCCTCTTTACATGTGTTAGGTGTGAGCATTAAACACCAAAATTGTAAGGTTTTGTGTTAGCCTCCAAAAACACTTTTAAGAAAGGTTTAAGTGTAAGCCTGTTGAAACACTTGAGTGGGGTTTTGTGTTAGCCTAGAAAACACTTTGTTGTAAGGTTGTGTGTTAGCCATTAAAACACAAGTTGTAATAAGTTGGGTGTGAGCTTGAAAACACCATTGATTTAGTGAAATACCTAATTGAGTGATTGGGGAGTAGACGTAGGGATAGTTTTGCCCGAACCACTATAAAATCTTTGTGTCTTCATTGTTCTTTCTTCTTCGCTTCATCTCTGTTTTAAAATTTTTATTCACCAATTCAACCCCCCTTCTTGGTGCCTAGGGACAACAACTTGTTATAAGTTGGCCAGCAAAATCAAATGTCACTTGAATCACATGAATTCCTAGGAGCAGTGTTTACCTTACAAGGTCACGACAAAAATCAATCTATTGCATTTGCAGTTGCATAGTCAATTCTTATACTTGTAATGTATCCTGATGATATTTGATTATTGGTTGTGCCATAAAAATCTGATTATTATTTTTATTCATTGAGTTATGACTCACCAAATCACAATTATGTTTTTTAGATACTGAAGCATAGGGTTTGGATACTTTTGTGCATAGAGTTTTTCATAAAGACACTAGACCACAGTCATCGGCTGAATTCCAACTCTCTCTCTCCTTATGTCATGTACATATATCTAGATAGGAAATTGTTTATGGTCCTTAACCTTGAACATTAGTTAACATACATGTGTGTTAAGTACATGTTGGATTGTGTATGTATGATGAATCGACCTATATGCAAATATATTTTTGGACATGAATGCCATGGTTTGTAAATGAAATTGGTCGTTATAATTTTTAGTATCAGAGCAGGGATAGGTTCCATGGGACATACATATGAACATGACATGATTTTTACACTATTATGCATTATCATATGACATAGTCTTACATGTCTATAGGGCATTAACAGAGGGCAGTCATGGTAGTGGCCATGGCTCACCAAGGAGAGAGGAGTTAGTCGATTTACATTCTATAGAAGCATCATGCCAACCATTAAGATATCAACCTACTGGCAAAGTTAGATCTCCTACACATTCTCATGCACAACACATATCTCATGGGCAACCACAACATAGAATTGGTGAACCAACAGTGCAACGTCTAGAAATTCAAAGAAAAAGAAGGTATGACAAATTATGAAAACAGGTGTAGTTGACATCAGTGGTACCACATATCCATTAATGGTAGAGACATGGCTAAATAGAACTCAAAGAGTTTTGAATTTGATGAAATGCACACTAAAAAAAGTTTGATTATGAAGTGTCTCTATTACAGGGGAATGCATATGATTGGTGGGAAACTATTATAGGGAGTGATGTCCAGCCTCCAGTGCTTACATGAGATGATTTTCTTTGTTAGTTCAACAACAATTACATCCCAGAAGTGTACAAAGATGATAAAATAAAGGAATTCTAAACCTAAAGTAAGAGGAGATGACTATAGACTAGTATGAGGTAAAATTTAATCAATTATCTCATTATACATCGTTCATGGTGGCCACTGACAAAGACAAATGTCAAAATTTAAAGAGAGACTGAGATATGAGATCAGAAGTAAGATCATAGCTATAAATCTTGAAAGTTATACTAAGCTAAAAGCTATTACGATCAGGGTAGAAAGGTTAAAAAAGGAAAAGATTGAGCAATGAGTAAAAATAAGGCTTATTGAGTTTGTAGGAGATTTTAATAGAAAGAAAGGTAAATGTGGAGATTATATGCCATCACAGTCTAGTACTAGGGGTGGTTACTATAGCTATAGAGGCAAAGGATTAGGAGTTTCATCATATGCAGGCAGAGGTTAAGGCCACATTATGCAGCAATGACCCTCATGTGTACATTGTGGCAGTCAACATATGGGTGAATGTAGAAAATTAACTAATAGGTACTATGTTTGTGGGTCTTTTGATCATATGCTTAGAGATTATCCTAAAAGATCTAAAATGTCAAAGAGAGGCACAGGAAGAGCTACATTAGAGTCCACAGTTGAAGTTTTAAAGGTAAGTGAAGTTGGAGTATCATTTGGCAGGGGCAGAGGCAGAGGTAGAACAACCACAATTGGCCAAGGTATGAGCAGATCAGAAGGTCAGAGTTTTATACCCCTGACATAGGCCAGAGTATTTCCATGACTAAGCAAGAAGTTGTTATTACTCCAGAAGTAATCACTGGTAAACTTTTTCTCCATGATTTAGAAGTGAATGCATTAATTGATCCTGGCTCTACACATTCATTCATTTCATTGAACATGGCATCACAATTGTGTAGTAAGCATCAAACTTTAGGTTTTAATCTATGTGTTAGTACTCCTTTGAGAGATGTGATGATTATGGATAAGGTATGTCGTGATTGTGTGATTCACATTGATGAAGTTGAGTTAAATGTTGATCTAGTATTATTACCACTTCATGAATTTGATGTGATACTGGGTATGGACTAGTTGTCCAAATATCATGCAATAGTGAATTGCTTTACTAAGGAAGTTGTTATGAAATCTCCAAATCATACAAGGGTTGTATTTCAAAGGGAAAGGTAAATTGTACTTGTATGTCTAGTTTTTGCTATAAAGGCTTTTCACATGATTAAAAGTAATTATGAGGCTTATTTGTCACATGTGGTAGACACAAGGTTTGCAAATGAATTAATTGAGAATATTTTCATGGTAAATGAGTTTCTAGATGTGTTCCCAGCTGACTTACCTAGTTTAACACCTAATAAGGAGATAAAATTCACAATTGAGTTAATCCCAGGAATTACATTGATATTTATTCGACATTGTATGATGGCTCCAACTGAGTTGAGAGAATTAAAAACCCAGTTGCAGGAAGTACTTGAAAAGGGATTCATCAGACCTAGTGTGTCACCTTGGGATGCTCCAATATTATTTGTTAAAACAAAAGATGGGACAATGAGGCTGTGTATTGATTACAAGTCATTAAATCGGGTTACTGTGAAGAACAAGTATCCTTTACTAAGGATAGATGATCTGTTTGACCAGTTACAAAGAACACAGGTGGTTTCAAAATTGACATGAAATTAGGATATTATTAGTTCAATTTTCAAACCCAAATGTATCGAAGATAACTTTTTGAACTAGGTATAGGCATTATGAATTTTTTGTGATGCCATTTGGTTTGACTAATCCACCAGCTACATTTATGGCTCTTATGAACAAAGTGCTATAGCCTTACTTAGACAAATTTGCAATAATGTTTATTAATGACATACTGGTTTATTCAAGGAGCAAAAAGGAGCATGAACAACATGTAAGGATTGTGCTGCAAATTTTGAGAGAAAAAAAAATATTTGCTAAATTAAGCTAGTGCGAGTTCTGGATTGACCATGTGGTATTTTTAGGACATATAGTTTATGAAAAGGGCATAGAGGTGGATCCAAACAAAATTGAAGCAATAGTAAAATGGGAAACCCTAAAGAATGTTGCTGAAGTCTGAAGTTTCTTAGGACTAGCTGGGTATTATCATCGATTTGTTAAGGGGTTTTCACTTATAGCTAGTCCTTTGACTAAGTTACTTCAAAAAAATGTGGCATTTCAATGGTTTAAAGCATGCCATGAGTGTTTTGATGAATTAAAAGATAGATTGACATCTACTCCAGTGTTAGCCATTCCTATCGGTAATGGAGGATTTGTAGTATATAGTGATGCCTCTCATCAAGGTTTAGGATGTGTTTTAACGAAGCATGGTAAGATAATTGCATATGCATCTAGACAACTGAAGCCTTATGAATTACTTACTTAGTACATGACCTATAACTTATTGCCATTGTGTTTTCTTTGAAAATATGGAGACATTACTTGTATGGAGAAACTTTTCAGATATTTACAAATCATAAAAGCTTGAAGTATTTGATGGTCCAAAAAGAATTAAACATAAGGCAAAGGCAGTGGTTAGAACTACTAAAAGAATATGATTGCACCATTGAGTATCACTTAGGGAAGGCAAATATGGTTGTTGATGCTTTGAGCAGGAAATCAAGAAGCAGTGTAGCTCTTTTATAAGTATTTCCATTGTCTTATTTAGTTCAATTTTAAGCTATGAATATGGAACTAAACATACAAAAGAATGGAGTATTGATTGTTACTTTTCAAGTCAGACCAATAGCACAGGGCAAGGATCCATAGAATGATTGAAATGGTAAAACACGGGAGACATGATGATTTTGATATTTGAAATGATGCCTTGATGTTGGGTTCTCATATTTGTCTGCCCAATGTTGATAACTTACAAAGAGAAATCCTAAAAGAAGCACATAATACTCATATGCCATACATCTAAGAATGACAAAAATGTATAATACCATGTGATCTCATTTTTGGTGGCCTAAAAATGAAGAAAGATGTAGTAGGCTATGTTTTAACATGTTTAACTTGTCAACAGATCAAAACAAAACATCAAGCACCAGCTAGAAAATTGAAACCATTAACAATTCTAGTATGAAAATAGGAAAAAATAACCATAGACTTTGTATATGAGCTAAGAAATATGTGGATAAAATTGTCAGATTACATGGCGTTCTAGTGTCTATTGTATCAGATAGAGATTCATTATTTACATATCAATTTTGGGTCAGTTTGCAATAGGCTTTGGGTACCAAGTTGAGTTTCAGTACTGCTTTTCATCCTTAGACAGATGGCCAATAATAAAGGACAATTCATACACTTGAAGACATGTTTCGAGCTTGTGTGATAGAGTTCAAAGGTGCATGGGATGAATATATTGCCTTTATTGAATTTTGCATGTGATGAATATATTGCCTTGATTGAATTTTATTATAATAATCATTATCATAGCAGCATACAGATGGCACCATATAATGCACTAAATGGGACCCTGCATAACTTCCTGAAGTATGTCCCATACAATTGGCTCTTTTTCCAGTGCATGACACTGTGGACAAGGTGAAGGTAATCAAGAGCAAACTTAAAGCAGCACAAGACAGGCCAAAGAGATATGTATACCAACACATAAGAGAAATGGAATATAAGGTGGGAGACAAAGTGTTCCTTCAAGTTTCACCATGGAAAGGAATAATTTGATTTGGTAAAAAGGGGAAGCTAAGTCATCGATACATAGGACCATCTAAGATCCTAAAAAGAATCAGTCCAATGGCTCACAGACTAATACTACCACTAGAGACGGCTCAGATTCATGATGTATTCCATGTGACTATGCTAAGAAAATATCGGTATGATCCTACACATATATTTAGGGATCCAACAATAACAATTATAGATGATGTAAGTTATAATGAAGAACTAATGAAAATCATTGGTTATAAGACAAAACAGTTACGAAATTGAGAAATCCCTTTAGTTAAGGTGCTATGGAGAAACCACTCACAAGAAGAGGTTACATGGGAAATCAAAGAGAATATGAAATGACAAAAATCTACATTTATTTATAGGTATTGAATTTTGAGGACGAAATTCTTTATAAGAGGGGAAGAAATGTAACATCTTTATCCTTATTCATAGGCATTATCACATGAACATATTCATTATATAAATGATTTAAAATCCCACATTAAATTATGCATTTGATAAATGATTGTTTAGATATGTGAATTAGATAAGCACAACGATGACACTTGCACCATTGCATTTGAGACACTTGAACATATATGTAATGTTTGTATAGTTGCATGACAAATTATCTTATGTTATGTGCATGATATAGCATCATAAATAATGGTGTTTTAGAGCTTAATTAAAAGTATAAGAAGCATATAAGGATTAAGAGATGGATGGAGGTCATGAAAGAGTGAAAAAGAGGGACTATAAGAGGAATATTGAATTTCCAATTAATGTAATGACGCACCATGATTTTGTCTTATTAGGGTAGGTATATAAATTAAAATTTTCATCTTTAAGATTATATTAGAGAGCTAAAAACATGAAGGAGTGCATAAAATAGAAAGAAATAAAGGAAGAAAGGAGGAAGAAGAATAAGAAGAAGGAGAAAAGGGAGAAGAATGAGCAAGCTTGTAGGAAAACGCCAAGCTTTTCTAGTTTTAGCAAAAGAGTTAAGTGATTTTATCTTCTTCCAACATAAAATTCCTCCCTCATAACATGTTAAACATGCATGATTAGGAAGAATTATGAAGTAATTAGAGTTAGAGCTCATATATGGAGGTTGAAGTCAACAAAAACAAGATCTGATTGTGTTGGTTTTGTTGTTAGAGCAGATTTTGTACCCATGATTTTATAACCTTAGAAGAGGAATTAGAGAAAGTGTAAAATATGAAAGTTGGATCATTATGCCCCATCTAAATACATGTAAAACAGGTTTGCTTAATTTGGTGTGTGTGAGGAGATATTGATCTTTCATTACTGCTGGTTCACAACCAACCGAAATCTCCTCAATGTTTTTGTTTTCATATATTTTAATGACCTTATGTGCTAATCTAAACAAAGTGCAAAACATAAAATTTGTAGGTTTATATTCCCTAAAATAGCTACAAAGTAATTTTTTTTAATTTGTTGTGTGGAAAGAGATATGACTCATTGATTGTGACTAACCCTAAACTCGATGAAACCTCATCAGTCTTTTAATTCTTTTTTCTATGAATTTTATGGCCATAAAATCTAAATTTGTTGATGTGAAAAACATAAAAGTTGTATATTTATGTCTGATCTACATTCTTGTATAATATTTTTGCCAAATTTATCTTGGTTGATGAGATATAGCCCTTTCATCATGATTGATTGTTAACATGTTGAAATCCTTTTCACCTTGAGATTGTTCATTTGTTTTGGTGTCTTTATAGACTAAATTAGACAATGAGTAAAACATGGAAAATGTTCCTTTATGTGTTTTGTAACTTCTGGTAAATCATTTTTGCAATTTGATTTGTACAATTTGAGATATACCTAAGATTATAAGACCTAGCATACTAAGATGACATTAAACTAGGGAAAAATTCAAAAATTCACCACATTTTCTATGTCTTATATTGATCTAAATTTGACTATAAATTTGACTATGTTGTATCATTATGTGTCTAGTTTATTTGAAAAAAAGAATCAAGCCATTTGGATAATTATATCTAGATTTATTATTATGAGAGTGTAGCAAGGTTAGGCTGTCATATAAAGAAAATATGCATAAACACTAGGTCCACTTACATGGATCATGCCCATATTTTCATACCAAGCATTCAAAATCATTTTGACATACTTATAAGCATGTATTTATTAAATGTTAGAATTCTAACACATTGAGGAAGTCCAAGAGAGAGGACCAAACCTACCATAAAGGTTGGTTACATCAAAAAGTGAGTAAAAGCCATAATTAGATTCTAATGTGTATGTGTGATGTTTTTATGATATGTTTGTGTTCTATTACATGTATATGTGATTGAATTATGACATTTTACATGTGAATAATTGTCAAATAAGAATTATATGCTCTTAATTATTACTTCACATATCATTATGAATGAACATTTGCATATGGAACTAAAAGGATGTTGTGACCCGCTTGTCAAATGCTTGCAAATCACTTTGAAAAGGGATTAATATGTCCTACTTGCGAATCACATGGAAAAGTGACGAATATGTCCTATTGGCACATGTTCTTGATCAAATGATTCACTTGTTATATGCTAGCCAATAAAATCAAAAGTCACTTGAATCACATGAATTTCCAAGAGCAGTGTTTGTTTTGTAAGGTCATGACAAAAATCAATTTATTACATTTGTTCTTCCATAATCAATTCTTATACTTATAATATATCTTGATGATATTTGATTATTGGTTGTGTCATAAGAATCTAGTTATTGTGTTTATTCATTGAGTCACAACTCACTAAATCACAATTATGTTTTTTAGATATTGAAGCATAAGGTTTGGATACTTTGGTGCATAGAGTTTTGCTTAGAGACACATGGACCACAAGTCGTCAACTAAATTTTAACTCTCTCTCCTTGTGTCATGTACATATATCTAGATAGGAAACAATTTATGGTAACTAGCCTTAAACATTAGTTAACATATATGTACGTTGAATCAATCTTTATGCATATGTAATTTTGGACATGAATGCCATGATTAGTAAATGAAAATGGTCATTACACCTACTTTCTAACTTGGGATTTCAAGCATATCTCCAAGACAACGTCTTAAGTATCCAAATCTTTTTGGGTCCTAGGGGTTTAGATTTACCCATATGCTCATTGTGTCTTTTAGCAAGACAATGATAGGCATTGTGGCCATAAATACCATAATAGAAGCATTCAACATTAAAATGAACTAGTGTCTTATTTCTAGGTAAAGTAAGCACATGGTGTTTATGAGATTTGTAACTCCTTTAAGCTAATTGTCTAGGAGTATTTCTCATGTGTGCTTCTTTCATGTAATGTGTAAACTTATATGTATGATTATGCCAATTTATGTGCCTTTAGAGATTTTTCCTTTTAGGCTTGTAAGAATAATACATGAAGGCATAATTGGCTCTAGAAGGAGCATGTCTCATTTGTGTGTGAATAAACTAAGAAATCTTTTCAGTTTGTTTATTATGACGGCAAATTGTTCATCTTCATCGTTGTTCTCATCATCACTAGAAGAAGATGTTAGCAAACAAAAGGAAGAAAGGGATTCTGAGTGTACCTCTTTAGCTTTTAGAACTAAGTCTTTCTTTCTCACTCTAGGGCTTTTAGATGTCTTCTCAAGAGTGATTTCATGAGCCAAAAGCTTTCCCATGAATTCATTTAGACATAGGACTTCTAGTTTATTTGCCTCCTTAATGGTTGTCTTTTTAGCTTCCCACTTATTCTTAAGAAGAGTTCTGAGGATCTTAGCAACCATATCTTCATTGAAGTAGGACTTCCCAAGAGTTTGAGAGTGTCCACTATGTCAATAAACCTATTGTACATCTTAAATATGGTCTCACCAGGCTGGTATACAAAAGTTTCATACATATAAGTAAACATTTATATCTTTTTCTTTTTAACTTCGTTGATGCCTTCATGTTGAGTCTATAAAGTGTCTTAGATTTTTTTTGTCGATGTGCACATTTGCAGCTTTACATACTAAGATTTGTAGATAGCACAAAAGAAAATGTGCATGGCTCATCTATTTTTCAGATTTGCCTTTTTTCTTTCATTGTCCATTCACTCTTAGGCTTAGGAACAAGAACATCTCCAACCAATTTAGTTAGAACTTCTCTTCCTTCTTTGACAATGTCCCATAGATCTATGGTTTCATTATCTAGAAAGATTTTCGTATCGTTTTTCTAATAAATGTAGTCGTCTCGCTTGGAGAATGATGGCTTGTAGATTGATTGTGATTCCTCATAACTTGTCATGATCTTTACTCTAAGCATCTAAGCCTTGATAGAAGGACAAGCTCTGATACCAATTATTGTCTCTTAGTGCCCTAAAAAGGGGTTGAATAAGGCAATGGAAAGTAAAAACCAATGAAAGCTATATGAGGAAAGAAGAGAAATCAACACAATCAATTTTTAGACATCTGACACAGCTCTGCCTATGTCCTCTCTTCTAATCTTCCACTAAATCCTTTCACTATCAAGATAGATTCTAGGTGCTATCAATCACCTTTACACCAGTAGTTTTTGGATACTACTAAGCCATTACAAGTAAACTTTTAGGTGCTACTAAAATAATTTTCCAAAGTAGTTTACAAATACTACCTTAAACCTTTCACAAAAATGGTTTAGATCTACTAAGATCTCCTAAAAAAAAAACTTTCTCTAAAGAATTTATAATTTAAAGATGGGAAAGAACACTCTCACTCAAGCAATAAACAATAATAACCACATTCTCAAGTTATGCTTGGCTTGGTTGAGAGCTCAAAGAGATGCCTTAAGCTTGTTCTTCAAGCTTTTGAAAATTGATCTTCCCTTGAAGCTAGATCACACTTACTTCACCCCTTTTATTAAAGATTATTTTCACAACAAATAAACTCGATTTTAACCATTTTTCAATTTTTTTTCTCTACTCAATTATGTTGTGGGGAGTCCTTTTATAAGCATAGACACAAAACTAGTCGTTAGAAATAGGGTTGTCACTCCATGTCATAAAGTAGTCATTCAACACCTAATGGACAGTGTCCACGTCCATTGTTAGGTGAAAATACAACTTCAACAGCCAATGATTTCATTGAAATGCCTATTGGAACCAGCTATAGAGATGAAAATTTGCCTAAATGCTCCTCTTCTAACTTTCTCTATTTTTTAGTCACCAACTCCTTCAACGACTGTTGGGGTTTCTCAATGTCTGTTGGAATTAAACTTCAACTCCTTGTTAGGATATGGATAATGTTTGTTACAAATCTCTAGGAGGATGTGAACTTAAAGCTCTATTTACCAAAATTTTGTACAATGCTTTAATGATTGTTGACTTTCTTTCAATGCCCGTTGAAAAGTATCCTAATGCCTGTTGAACATTTGAACATCTCCCGTTGGAGGTTCCAAAGACTTTAGCTTTGCTGGAGTGCTTTTCTAATGCCTGTTGGTATAAGTCCAATGCTTGTGTTGAGACTTTGAGGGTTTTATTCATATCAAGTCACTTAGTCTAATGCCTATTGCGAAAATGCAATGTCTGTTGACATGTCGATGAGCCACGCCAGTTGTGAAGGTCAGCTCGCGAAGCTCAAGTGTTTTTAATGTCCAACATCGATTGTGCCATTAGACAATCAATGGTTGGGAGTCCAAAAACTTTAACTCGCATTTGGGTGTCACCTCAATGCCTATTGAGAATCTTCAACACCCATTGATGAAGTCACAACACCTGTTGAAATGCAACAACACCCATTGACTTTGAATACTTAGAGTTTTTCCCAAAACTCTTCTTCTTAAAGCCTTTGATCAAAAGATTGACATACCTATAAGATCTTACACACCAACTTGAACAAGAGTTAGCTTTTAGATGTGTTTGCAATCATCAAAATATTCTTGGTTTACCAAAACTCCCTAGCTAGGTCTAACAACTATCATTAGAGTAATTTCATTTTTCTATCATTATGTTATTTGTATTTTTTATAATCATCTTATTATTTTCTTTAATGTTATCCAACTTTGTGTCTTTTTAGGTTATCTTAATCCTAAAAAGGGTTAGTCAATTCACTGTCTTTAGGGTTATTTCATTTTCCATGTCTTTATGTACTTTGTATCTTTTATGGTCACCTTATTCCTTTCTTTATGATTTATCTCACACATTTAGGGTTATTTTATTCCTTTTTGTAGGGTTATCTTATTCTTTTCCTAAAAAATGTTATCCTATTCCTTTCTTTTACAGAAATGTTATTCCTTTTATAATGTGTATGAATCTAATTTTGATATGTTCTTTATGATTTTTCAATAAAAATGAAATGCACTTTTGTCTTTTTGGGTTATTATGCCTTTTTGGGTTATCTTAGTCATAAAAAGGAAACATGAACAAGCAAAAACCTAATAATACTTATTCTGAAATAATGTAGATGATAATAATAATAATAATAATAATAATAATAATAATAATAATAAACTAAATAAAATAAATACTTTTATAGTTCCACATTCATTCATTTGCCCTCAATTCTTTTCGGATCACCAAATACATGGCAATGACAAATCAAATATCAATTATGTATTATACATATGAAAGTACCTAATCATCAAATATCATTTACAACAAATATTTCTAAGTCACATAATCATAGTAAAATCAAATGAAAAGTATAAATGTGAAAAAAAAAAAAGAAAAACAAAAACATAATAACACTTATTTTTAAATAACATAAACAACAATCATAAACTAAATAAAATAAACTCTTCTATAGTTCCACATTCATTCCTTCATCCGCAGTTCTCCTCAAGTCACGAAATTTCTGATAAATGACAAATAAATTATCAATTTTCTATTATACATATGAAAGTACCTAATCATCAAACATCATTTACATAAAATCTTTCTAATTCACATCATCATGGTAAAATCAAATCAAAAGCATAAATCTTATGCACAAAAAGAAAACAAGAACAAGGAAAAACAAAATAACACTTTTTTTGGAATAACATAAACAATAATTATACATTAAATTAAATAAACACTTTTACAATTTTACATTCATTCTTTTACCCCCAGTACTCTTCGGGTCACCAAATACCTAGCAAATGGCAAATCTAGCATCAATGATGTATTATAAATATGAAAGTCTAAAATATATCAGTTATCATTTACATAAAATCTGTCTAATTCACAAAATTATAGTAAAATCAAATCAAAAGTACAAATTTTATACGCATAAAGGAAATAAGAACAAGTAATAACATAATAATAGTTAATTCAAAATAATGTAAACAATGATCATAAACAATTTAAAAGCATCAAACTTCTATATTTTTTTGCATTAATCCCTTCATCTCTAGTTTTTCTTGGGTCAACAAATACTGATAAAATACAATAACCAAATTTTTAGAAAATATTGATGATGCAAAGATATGTCTAGTGCAACCAAAATAAAATCCAATAATAAGGCTAAAAGCTCTAAAAAGAGAGATATGTAAAAATAAAAAGGCTAACAAAATATATTTTCTCAAGATTTAAAAGAGATTGATATGAAAATGTCATCAAATTATATATTATGATTTTAAATTTTAAAATTAAAATAAATTGAGAATCAACTTATATTTGTTAAATCATCCTTAATAATCTAGCAAATGGGAAGCGAGAGTACTCACAAAACCTCTAGTTTCTTATCTTAACCCATAAGTTATGTTTAAGTATGAAAATGGGTAAGATTAAATCTCAACTCTTTCTTATCCATCTTATAATACTCAATACCACTTTAGTAATTTTTACATCATGGCAAACATAAAGGTCTAACATAAGAATCATAATCCTAAATTTTCTAAGACACTCACAACCTATAGATCATATCAAACTATTTACCAAACTTCAATCTAACAATATAGAGACTAAGAATTTCATGAAAACTCTTATGAATTAATTTACATGATGAAATTTTTATTTTGCATCCAAATAAATAAAACTCAAAGTATATAATAAGGAATCATTGAAGAATGAACAAGTGCCTTCCATAACATGATCTTCAATTTTATCATTTAGTCTTCTAGCTCATACAACTTGCAAACACACTATTAATGTGGTAGAGGTGAGTTTTAGGAAAATATCAATAAATAGCTAGTTATAATCTATTATAACATGCATTATCATATATAATCAAATGGTCATGCCACTTTCATTCTTATGTAATCATCAAGCTATTTTAATCTATATAGAAAATAGTCAAATATTTCACATTGTAAAAAGAACATAGTTGACAAGTCATTTAAATTCTCATCTTATACTATATAAAACTTCATCTCCTCATTATGGCTTATCTTTAATTACAGTAAACAAACTTAAGATAACTCTATTAAGCCTTTAAATGCATCAAGTTCTTAGTCGTTACAAAGCTTATGATCACTAAGCAAATATATAAGTTATCAGGAATCATATCTAATAAGAATTATATAGAATGATTTCTCAAGTCATTCATAGAGCAAGATGAAAGAATTGTAAAATAATATAGAAAATGTCTCTCAATTATTCTAAAAAACTTATTACTAACTTATTTTTAAGTAAATTCTTTCTTCACATCAAAAAAGTTTAGTAGTAAAAGAAAATGTAAATTTTTTTTAACTTAGCATGTTTTCATAACCAAACGAGAAGAGATTTTATGCTTCTCAAAATTAAAAATTTTTTTAACTAACTTCTTTCAAAATCTAAAAGGAAAAACTTTGAAATTTAATAGCCTTATCTCAGAGGTATGCATCGTATTGATTTAACCATATAATATAAGTTACATTTTGAGGCGGCAAACAATTTTTGTTAATTTATGTTGAAAAAAAAAGTCTAACAAGAGAATGTGTGGCACAAAGGTATCCGACCAAGGATAAATTCACCCATATGTTATGAGTATCTAGTGCAACAAATGCATGGTGTTCTTGAGAAATATTTATAAGATATTTAGGGAAGATTATGATGTGACTAAAACTAATTTGGACATAAATTTCAAACTACCAAAACAAATACCTAGACATAACTGCCTTCTTCATTTGGCTCATATGCAAAGAAAAAATATAAGATATTGCAAATCACTTTCAATTTCAATATCAAATTAAAGTTAACCTCTCAATGTGTGGTGTTCCTGAGAAATATTTACAAGATATTTAGGGAGCATTTTGATGTGGCTAAAACTTATTTAGACATAAATTTTAAACTACCAAAACAAATATCTAGACATAACCATCTTCTTTATTTGGTTCGTATAGGAAGGAAAAAGAGAAGATATTGCATATCACTTTTAGTTTCATTATCAAATGAAAGTTCACCTCTCAATCCAACATCTTTGCCTAGGTTATTCTAAAGAAATTAGCTAAAAGAAAAATACTAACTTTCTAGAAAGTGATTTTTTATCTAATTAGAAAGAAGTATAATAACATACTTTTTTGTAAATTATTGAATAAATCACATACAATATTGATATATTTGAACCAAATTAAAAATTTTAATTCTAAAAAATAATTTATAATAAAATATTATTTCCCAGAAAGATTCACTTGTAACAAACGAAACCTATTTATTAATTTTTAAGCCATAGATCAACCAAATAAGGGTTAATCAAAAACATCATATAAACTAACAAAGATGTAGAACAAATTCACATTGCATGTATATATTCAAGAATTGAAATAAAAACATCACCGACAAATTAGGTATGAATTTTTCAGTGAGAAACTATTGAAGCTAGAAGGATTCAAAATAGTATTTTTCTTTTCATGCAACACATAATAATCTATTAAACATGACATAATTAATTGGTTAGGTGTTTACATATATATATCTAACATAATACAATTGGGTCCCTCTATATTTGTGTAGCTTCAACAAGCACACAATTTCAAATTGGAAGTAGTCGTAAGAATTGATGTTTATATATAAAAATAGAACATCAAAAAGGAAAAGTAGGTAATGATGTTTATACAGAAACAAAACAACCTTAAACCCATAAATAAAAAATGCAAATACAAAATCATTGAAATTAAAATGACACATTCACAACAGGAATTGAAAAGGAGAAGTGGGTATGTGATGAAGATGATATCTTATCCACCAATAACAACTACAATATTCATACTATAGTGCAACTTAAAGGGAAAAAAAAAAGATTTAAGAAAATAAGAAATGCAAACACACCCATAAGAGAATCAAAGAATCCTTAGATTTAAGTTTTAAATTCTAAACAAAATGTTTTTTTTATCTGGTTAGCAACCACTACCAACCCTAATTAAAACCCAGAACACCAAATTAACCAACAAAGGTTCAAACTAGAGTTATTAAATCTAAAATCCAAAGTAATTCCTTAAACCATACAAATAACAAAATTAATCATAAACCCCAACACATTTCATGAACCAACATTAAAATTCCTAACATATCATAAACCACACTAATCCATAATAAGTCATTAACATTCATCAATTTTAAACCCTAACATTCATAAAATGAGATACACTTGAAGCGCAACCACAAAGAGACCACCACTTGGAGCTTAGACACACCGACACTGAAAGCTACTGAATGAGAAAGGCAGTGAAATTAACAAAAAGAGAGAAAAGAGAGAGTGAAACAATAGAGAAAGAAAGAGAGTGAGTTAGAGAGCTCTATAGATAGAGAGAGAAAGAATGAGAGTATGAGAGAGAGAGAGAGAGAGAATGTAAAAGATTGTTGAAATGAGAGTAACAGTGTCTTTTACAGGGTTTTGGCCTGTAAAAGATTATTCAACATAACAACAGACTAACTTATCACTAAGCATAGGTGAAATGGTTGTTGTTTCACTTGAAATGATTGGCGATGGATACATCCATTGCTAAGGATACGACTTCAAATTTAGAAAGGGAACACATTCGTCACTAACTAGCGATGGATTGACTCCCTCACAACACATACATATCATGCTTAATATAGTGACGGACTGTCATTTTGTTGTTATTTGGCAACAAATTATCATTCCATAACTAGTTAGCGACAACAAATCCATCACTAAATCTAACACATTTGGCACTAAATTTTGCCATTCTTTAATGATGCATTTTAGAGCCATCACTAAAATCCATAGCTACAGCCTTGCTATTTCATTACTATCTTACACATCATTGTATGGTTTTAATGTTATTGACGGATCTCAACATTTTCACCATCTTCTAATCATCTTTTATCACTATTCCATCGCTAACTAATTGCCCTCGCTAATCACTTATTGTTTCATTGGTAATTAATGATGAAAAATCTGTTACTAATCTCCCTCTCTACATCCCAACTTCCTTATTGTGTGTGTCAGATTTATGTCCATCAATGGTAAAAAAGAAGTCATGCATTGATAACAACCAACAATATAAAATTGATGTACCTTTTAAAAAGACGTATTACTTGCCTTTGATGTTGTAGCTTCATAGATTATGCACTTCTAAAGCAACTATTAATGAAATGAACTGGCATGCAAAGCATGAAGTCAATGATGGTGTAGTGTAGCACCTATTGGATTATATTGCTCGAAAGCATTTCAATGATGTTCATCTGGATTTTGGTTCTAAAATTAGAAATGTTCATCTTATACATATCCATATTCATTGCTATGACTTAACTTGGTAAAATTGGGATTTGAATATTTATTATTTTTAGTACTATGAATTTATAATATTGTTATTATACATTATTATATGATTTAATTATAGTTATATTTCAATATTCACAATTCTTAATTCATTTTAGAATGTATATAATAATAATATTATTAAAAAATAAATGAATCATAAATCTAATAATAATATCATAAATTATTTTGTTATTTAGCTAGCATAGGATAAGTGGTCTCAAATACTGTAGCTAAACAGAGGCCGCTTAACTTGTAGTCTTTAAATGGAGATGACAAAATAGGGACCATATTATGTGGTCTCTATTTTATGACTATAAACTATATATCATAATATGTGGCCTCTAAATAGCAATCACAAATAGAGACCACATATTCTTATATTTAAATTGAGACTACAAAATAGAGATAATATTTTGTGTTCTCTTAATAGAGACTATAAGGTAAAGACCACTAATGGGGTCTCTAAAAATCAACCACTATGTCGTCTCTATATAGTCTCTAAATGGTCCAGTGTGATATCTTGTGATTAGCATTTAGCGATCATAGAGAGATGATTTAGCGACCACATATAGTTTATGTTTGCTAACCACTTAATGCCCACCATTTTAATGACCACATCACGTGGTCTCTAAAATCCATCCTTTTTTTTAATGGAATGGTGTCTTATATATCAAATAACAAAGAATAAGTCTCAAAATACTAGTTTGTATATGCCTTTGTTGGTGCCTAAAATGTTTAACAAGATTTGTCCATAAATTTTTTATTAGGTTTGTATGGAACACAAAGGATTGTTGATTTTGTTTTTATAGTTATCGACAAGTTTTCCAAGATAGCATTTTTTTATTTCTTATAGGAAGACTTTTAATATCGTTACTGTTGCAAAATTTTTCTCTAAAGAATTTGTTCATTTGCATTGCGTTCAAAAACAATCACATCCAATTAGGATATTAAGTTTCTTGGTTATTTTTAGAGGACATTGTGAAAATTATTTGATTTATCTACGAAGTTTAGTAGCATAATGCAAACAGATGTTAGTCAAACATTAGGGAATTTGATTTGTAATTTTTATGGTGATGAGTTTAAGTAGTGAGTTTGCATAAACTCTATCTATGATAAATAGGGAATTTGACGTGGCTGTTGCACTAGAAGAGAAAAGCCTAATCTCCATAGTTTGCACATGTATACATGATCAAAAGATGTAGTGAGTTAACATAAACTCTGCCTATGTTAGTCGGATATGATCGAAAGACGTACAACTTTATTGTAGGCAGAGTTTGCATAAACAAATTTGTTCGTAGTGCTACCTATTTTGTATTATGTATATGAAGGCACCAGAAGAAATCAACAGATAAACAACGAGACTTGTTGTAGTGCAGTGAAAATCAATCGAAATTAACACTTAAATTACTGATCAAACGGAGAAAATTATGCGGGAAGAACTCATGTTTTACAGCCTAAAATCCTTCTATTGATCGCAGAGAATTGTGTTTTTTTCCTGTATATTGGGTCAGTTAACTTTTCTTCTTTCTGGTGTGTTTATGTTCAATTTTTCCACGTTCAGATAACTTTCTCTTGTGAAAAGTTATTTGCTTCTTTAATAACTGCGACAATTTGTATTATTTAGATAGGTTAACTCTCAATATGTGTGAACCCAAACCCAAAAACCAAACAGCACCAGAGTATCCACTTAATCTGATTAAACTACCTAAGGAGTAGGGGACAAGTATTGCAGCAAAATATATGGCTGAACAGTTTGATGAGAATTGGAGGCCAATAAGACTATAAGCAAGCTGCTAACAACATAACAGAGAACAAATTTTTGCTATGGGTGATAAAGTTATGGTTTTTCTACGGCCAGAGCTCTCTCTAGTTAGTGCCTATAGTAAGCTACAACCAACACAATATGGTCCTAAACAATGTACTTGGATGTTAAGCTCAACTAGACATTGACTATTTCTTTTTCTTTTTTCTTTTTTTTTTTTTTTCAAGCGGAGGAGATCAATGTCAAGGATGTCAGTGCACAATTTCTAGATCATTTGGATCATTAAAAATTCAAATTGAAATAGTAGATTTTTGGACTTATTGGTAGAAATAGCACCTTTTGATTTTGAATGAATGATAGGCTTAGAGAGCAGTTATTTAGATACTAAACAAACTGCGAAAAGCTTCGGCTGAATTTTGAAAGCTTATTATAATTACTATTTTTGATTAGTTTTCTTTCTCGTTTAGGGTTTGTTATGTCTTGTATAAATGTTATTTTTCATTTATGATTATTCAATAATGTTACAACTTTTTTCTTTTTCTATTTTTACTTATTGATCCATTTGTTTCACTCCAAGAAATGGATTAGGTAAATGAATGTATAAATATGAAATAACATATTTAAGTATTTTTAAATAGTTACACAAATGTGGTTGTATTTTCATTATTTATTTTTAAAAATTGAAAGTTGAAATCATTTCAATACAGAGTTTAAATCACTCATCATAAAAACAATTTAGCATTCGTTTGATCAAAAAAGAAATTCAACATTTTATTTTTTAGAGTTGCATTCTATTTTCATTTCAAGCCAATATCAAATGCAATTAAAAAAATAAATTGATTATATCATTCAAATAATTTTACTTGACATTTTTCTTAATTTATTTTCTATTTTTTATACATTAAAATATATAGAAAAAATGAGTTTGCTAAGATTTGAATTCATGAAAACCTTTATTATAAAGTAGACATGCATTTGATTACCAAATTATAAGACCAATAATCCCTTAATTTCTTTTTCTGTAGGAGTCATTACAAAACTCAAATTTTAAAAGAACTCGAAATAATTAAATTTTTTTCTTTTAATTATATAATGTTTGGAAAGAGTATAACTTTTTCATTTAAAAAATAATTTGATTAAGAAATTAAAGAATTTTACTAATAATTCTATAAATTTAAGATTTATTTCAAATAAAAAATTTGATTACTAAAATTGTAGCATCTTGGGTGTTACTTGTACATCTTTCGATCATGTGTATACATGTCATGTTTGCCCAAGCAATAGATTTCAAAAGATTCTTATTTGTTTGTTCATGTTTGATTACGTTTAGATGTGTCTATACAGAGTCCAGATGTGTTAGAGTGGATGTTAGAAACAAGATGAAAAGATAATTATTTAAGAAAATTTTCCAGCTCAGCTGAACGACCATTCAAGAGAGACCATTTAGCCTTGCTTCAGACCTTGCACCTGGCTGTGTGAATTCTAAAATTTTAGCTTATGTGAGCGTGCGATTTATTTTGTTCGAATGGCAGTTCAATTCACCTTGAATGGGGCCACTTAGAGAGCTTTATGTTGTTCAACTATCTACCTAGATGACAGATTTTAGCCTTATTGAATGGAGCCATATATTCCATTCAGAACAAGTTTGTTCAGTTATGAGTCAACGAGGTCATTCACATCTTAAACACCTATTCACTGGTTAATGTTAAATACCCATTTTGGCTTGTTTTCTTATATCATTTGTTACATTTTAGTTGCCCTTTGAGCCCTATAGTCCTTTTTCGTATTCTTTTTAGCTCTCCACACGCAATATCTTTGATCTAATTTATACAGTGGCAAACAAAGTACAAGGTATCGTGTTTTTGTCTTTTTTTTTTTTTTTTGAAAAAAAAAAAGGAAATTGGCAACATATACTAGCCGGGTGTTGGTATGTATAAACATTAAAATTTGCTTACACCAATGTTCAAATTTTTCAAGCTTTGAATTTCAAATGTAGAATGAACATAAAAACAGATAAGACACGATATATATATATATATATATATATATATATATATATATATATATATATATATATATATATATATATATATATATAGCATGCTATAAGTTGTGCGTGGTGTGCTTAAGATTGGTGTGATTATCTTAATCTA
>CATIWR010059604.1:0-14696 GCA_949677035.1 Omphalea diandra | reverse complement strand
ATGACAAATAAGCTCTTATCCATAGTCGCCAATATGAAGAAATTTGGAAGAGCTTTCACTATCTATGAGGTAAATATAAAAATCCTTAAAACTCTTTCTCTAAATAAATTTGGTGCTAGAGTTTGCAGCATACAAGAGTCCAATCTGGAGATTGGAAAGGTTCCAATCGATGTGTTGATAGGCAAACTCTTAACTCATGAGTTGGCCTTACAAAAAGATGAACAAATAAAGAAGCTAAGAGGCCAAGGAGACAAACTAGAAAAGAGAGAAAAACCATGGCTCTTAAAGCTACAACTAAAGAGAAGGAGGTAGAGATGACCTCAAGTGATGAAGAAAGTGACAAGGAAGAAGAAGAGCAAGCAATGCTCTCTAGGAGGACAAAGGAGTTGATCAAGAGAAGAAAAGGCTTCAAAAAGACAGCTCCTAACCCAAGAGAGAAATCCAATAATGTCACTTGTTATGAATGTGGCAAGCAAGGTCAGGCCACATCAAGTATGAGTGTCCCAAATTAAAGAAGAAGAAAAGATGGGACAAGGAGAAGAATAAAAGTTTTTTAGCCACTTAGGATGAAAGCTCAAGTAAAGAAGAAAAAGAAGGAGAGGTTGCTAACATATGTTTCATGGCACAAGAAGATTTTACAAATGAGAAGAATGTGGCAACCACTAAATTAAGCAATTGGCATATGGATAGTGGATGTTCCAAGCACATGACTGGAAATAGAAAGTTATTCATGGCATTGAAAGAAAAAGAAGGTAAAGATGTCACATTTGGTAACAATGTCAAGGGTAAGGTAATTGGCATTGGAACCACTGGTAAGAACGAATGTTCTTTAATTGATAATGTTCTTTTAGTTAGTGGCTTACAACATAATTTGTTAAGTGTAAGTCAATTGTATGACAAAGAAAATAAAGTCACCTTTGATCCTAGGGAATGCCGAGTCACCACTTTAGTGGATGACGAGGTTATTTTCAAAGGTGAAAGGAAAGGTAATATCTACTCAATTAACTTAGATAATTTGGTTAACCGATCTTTTAAGTGTTTTATGTCTTTGAGCAATGAATCATAGTTGTGGCATAGAAGGCTTGGACATGCAAGCATGGATCTTCTTTAAAACCTATCTAAAGGAAAGCTGGTGGAAGGGCTTCCCAAGCTAAATTTCTCTAAAGACAAGACATGTGGTCCATGCCAAATGGGAAAGCAACACCATACCTCTCACAAAGCCAAAAATGTTGTAAGTTCATCTAGACCAATTCAACTTATCCATATGAACTTGATTGGACCTACTAGAAGTGCTAGCTTAGGTGGAAAGCATTATGCACTAGTCCTTGTAGATGACTACTCTAGGTTCACTTGGGTATCTTTTCTAGCTCATAAGAATGATTCATTTGATGCGTTCAAAAGTTTTGCAAAAAAGGTTTAAAATGAAAAAGGTTACTTCATATCTTCTATTAAAAGTGACCATGAAAAGGAATTTCAAAATGAGTCATTTGAAAATTATTATTTGGAGAATGAAGTTTTTCATAATTTTTCAACTCGTAGAACACCACAACAAAATGGTGTTGTAGAGAAAAAAAAAATAGAACTTTGATAGAAATGGCTAAAACAATGCTCAATGAGTATTCTTTACTAAATTACTTTTGGCTCAAAGCCATTAAGACCTCATGTTATATTGCAAATAGAATTTTCAAAAGACCCATTCTCAATAAAACTTCTTACGAGTTTTAAAATGGTAGAAAACCCAAGATCTCATACCTTAGAGTATTTGGATATAAGTGCTATATTTTGAACACCAAGGATAATCATGGGAAATTTGATTCTAAAACCAATGAAGGTATCTCCTTAGGATATTCCACCTTTAGTAAAACATATAAAGTCTTTAACAAAAGTACAATGGTAGTTGAAGAATCTATGAATGTTGTTTTTGATGAGTCTAGTAAACTTAATCTTGGGAAATGTATTTTTATTAATGATCTTATAGATGATCTTGAAAAGCTGAAATTGGATGATTCTACAAGAAGAGTTGATAAAGATAAAGAAGAAGGTGATTCATCAGGAATAGATGAAGACCAACCTCATCAATAATAAGTAGAGCCAAGACAAGATCTTCCAAAAGATTGGAGCTTCTCCAAGCATCACCCCAAGGACTTAATCTTGGTGATACTTCTAAGGGTGTAAGTACTAGATCTCAACTTCATCATTTAGATAATAATCTTGCATTTGTTTCTCAACTTGAGCCAAAGTCAATTAATGAGGCTCTTGATGATGATAGTTGGGTGTTTGCTATGCAAGAAGAACTCAACCAATTTGAGAGAAACAAAGTATGAGAACTTGTCCCTAGGCCTAAAGAACACCCAATTATAGGTTGTAAGTGGGTGTTTTGAAACAAGTTAGATGAGCAAGGTTTCATTACTAGAACAAAGCTAGATTAGTTGTTAAGGGATACAACCAAGAGGAAGGTATAGATTATGATGAAACCTTTTACCCCCGTAGCAAGATTAGAGGCCATTAGGATTCTTTTAGTATTTGCATGTCATATGAATTTCAAAATTTTTCAAATGAATGTGAAAAGTGCTTTTTTAAATGGCATTATAAAGGAGAAAGTCTATATTGAACAACCTCCTGGTTTTGAGTCTCATTGTTTTCCAAACCATATTTTCAAATTGAACAAAGCCTTATATGGATTGAAACAAGCTCCAAGAGCTTGGTATGAAAGGCTTAGTTCATTTTTCTTGAAAAATGATTTTGAGAAAGGAAAGGTGGACACCATACTTTTTGTCAAAAAGCATAAGCATGATACATTAATCGTTCAAATCTATGTTGATGATATTATCTTTGATGTTACTAACAAATCTCTTTGTGAGGAATTTGCTAAGTGTATGACTAAGGAATTTGAAATGAGCATGATGAGAGAGCTCAAGTTCTTTCTCGGTCTATAAATCAAGTAATCCAAGGAAGGGATCTTCATCAACCAAGCCAAGTACACAAAGGAAATGCTAAAGAAATTTGACATGAATGGTTGTAAGGTAGCTAAAACTCCAATGAGCAGTACCATCAAGCTAGATAAGGATGAATTAGGCAAGGTGGTAAAAGAAAAGAGATATCGAGGTATGATCGAATCTCTACTTTATCTTACTACTTCTAAGCCAAATATCATGTTTAGTGTTTGCATGTGTGCTAGGTTCTAATCCTCTCCTAGAGAATCTCATTTGAATGCAGTTAAAAGGATCTTTAAGTATTTGCATGGCACTACACACTTAGGACTATAGTATCCCAGGGATTCCTCATTTAGCCTTATAGGATATTCGGATGCGAATTATGCTGATAGCTTATTAGATAGAAAAAGCACTTTCGAAACTTGCTAATTTATAGGTAAATGTTTAGTTTCTTGATTTAGTAAAAAAACAAGTATCAGTTGCCTTATCCATCGCGGAAGCCGAGTATGTGGCGGCGAGTTATTGTTGCACCCAAGTTCTTTGGATGAAACAATAATTGAAGGATTTTGGCAAAGTAGTTGATCTCATTCCCATTAAATGTGATAACACAAGTGCTATTAATCTCTCTAAGAATCTAATTCGACACTCTAAAAGCAAGCACATAGACATTAGACATCATTTACTTAGAGATCATATGCAAAAAGGTGATGTTGTATTGAAATTTATTGACACAAATCATCAACTTGCAGATATTTTCACTAAACCTCTAAATGAAGAAGGTTGAACTTCATCAGGAGAGAATTGGGAATGTTTGATGGAAGCTCCCTAAAGTGAAAATTTTTTTTATCTCTTATGTAATACTGCTATATGTATTGGTATTTATTGATTTGTAATATTAATATATGTATTTTTTTGTGGACCACAATTTTTCATTTTTCAAAAATTGGGTTTTAAATTCTTATCCTTGCTGACTCATAATTTGTGGTCGTTATTCCTTCTTCACGATCGTGAATTACAAGTCAATTTCATCCGGTTGTCAAATGTCAATTCGTGGTCGTGAAATTTTCGCTCCACCGCGAATTTTGATTAGTTTTCCAAAAACGTGACTGTTAACGTGCTTTTTTTGAGGAAAATTTGTCTGTTACTCATATTTTCTAGAATTCATGGTCACAACTCATGAATTTGTGGATGCGAATTATAGTAACCGCTTAGGCAATTAAGTGTTTTGACTACCAACCATTTCCTCTCTTCATTGAATCCATTTCTAGCAATTTATGACCGTTTTCACACCCCTTCAAAGCCTATAAATACCTCATTCAACAGTGCTCTCATCACCTCACTTCCAAACATCATCTCTCTCTCTCAAAAATCTCTCTAAATCATTAAGCTTTATAGGTCCAAAGAAGTTCTCTAAGGGAGACAAGGGCAAGGCAGTGGCTCAACCCTCTGCACCTCCTGCCCTCTTTCTCAAGAAGAGAATAACCAAAGAAGAAAAAGATAGATTTAAGGCACACCCTTCCAAGGTCATTCTCCCAAACAAGATTCCATTAACATTCATGTTGGAAACTTTGGGCATCAACGCTGAAATAGAGCCTTTCTCTCCAACTTGGGATGGAATGAGTTTATCTTCTAAGATGAACCCAGATACGAGGAGGTTGTGCGAGAGTTTATATGCACCGTGCAACTAAGTCAAAAATTCGATTCGAGAGTGGGCTAATGCGGGTTAGTGTTTCAAGCCTTTGGTGACCCTTTTTTTTATTACGTTCTACCAATTGTCTTCCTTTTTCAGCTTCAAGTCGAAGAACACATCCCCTTCATCATCTCTGCACTTAGCATTATATACTCTGAATTTTGGTCGGAGATTTCCATTAAAACCAAACATGACCCCCCTATTTTTCTTTATCCAAACACATCAAGTCCCTACCCCTTTGGATCCTTCATCGCATCATCACCTTTTCCATAGATGCAAAAGGTGATGGTAATGAAAAGGTTTCTCAAAAAGACTTGGCATTCTTGTTTTGCCTTGTCAAGAACAAACAAATCCAAACCGGCCATTACCTTGTGGATCAATTGATCCATATGAGTATGAAACCCAAAAGCTAGTTTCTCTTGCCCTCCCACATAACAGCCATCTATCGTTTTGTTAGAGCACTTTGATGAGGAGAAAGAGAAATTCCTCACCAAGAAGCTCCTTCCCTCTTAAAACTTCCTATACCTAATCTATCTCATAAACGCTAAGGCCATTCATTCGGATACATATAATTATACCCTTGGTGCGATGGGGACAAAGAAGATGAAAACCTCCTAAGCTTCGAAGAGAAAAAGGATTCAAATTGAAGAAAGCACCACATAAGTCCCTCCTCATCAACTAAAAGCCAAGACAAAGTTATCTCTTGCCACCATTAATCGAAAGTTGGACATACTAATGAGGATGATGAAGTGAAAGTTCCTTTTCCTTTCACATCTTCACATTGATATGGTGGATCTCGAAGAGAAACTAGGAGTTCCTATTTACCATCTTTCGAACTTCACCGAATTTGACGATACATAAGATGGAGATGGCAATGAAGACGACGTTGAGGATGGGGATGAAGCCGAAGGAACAATGCAAGCACAAGAGGCACCATCTTTCAGAGATAATAATGATTCTCCACTCCTCTAGATTAGGAATCTTTTGTATTTGTTTTCATTTTCTTTATTTTTTTAACAAAAACTGTGATCCCACAGCTTTGTAAATAAAAAAAGTTATTTTTTTGCAATACATAGTCTTATGTGTAATACATTTTATCTTTTTATAAGAGTATTCTTCTTTTACTCCTTATGTATGCTTATAATTATTTCTCATTTCCCTTACACTCTCTTTTTTATCTTCCCAAAGGGGGATAAATAATAAGTATTTTAGTTTAAAAGGGAATATCAACTTGAAAATTATAACATATGTTAAGATGGAGCATCATGAGCATCATACTTAGCTTTTTAGAAAGTTCACTTTGCTTGATTGAATGCCAATCTTAGAAGTTTCATCTTAAGCATTCATTCATGCAATATTCCAACTTCACATTTCTGTATTATTTTTTCACTTAAGATCAATCTACATTGTCAAAATAAAAAAGGGAGAGATTGTTGGACTGGGGGAGTTAACCCTAAGTCTTGGACCTCTTTTAATCTTGGCAAAGGGGATTGATCAATTTCTAATGTTTCAAATTTAGTATTATTTTGTGGCTTTTAGTTAGTCTTTACATTGAAAGTTGGATGGAGTTAAAAAATCCCCAAAGTAAGCTAGTGGCTTCTAATTCGCGATCGCAACTTAATAAATCACAATCACAAACTAGACCAAGGCAGGTTGACAAATTGGACAAACATTCGCAGGCCATTTCTTTGTCGTGACCAATTCAAAAAAAGGAAAGCCAAAGTCATAAACGAATTCACAGTGTAAGTCATGCCTCAGTCGCGACCGTGAATTTTGAAGTAACTCAAGAGGGAATCAAGTCCACAACCACAACTTGACAAGTGTCCCAGGTAACTACTGGAAGACAAAAATCGCAATGGGAACTTGTTGGTAGCGACCGCAAATCCAAAAGAATAAGATGAACATTTTGGCAGACGAATTCGCTTCCTTAGTCGTAGCCTGAACAAGAGAAATCACGACCGCTACTTTTGAGAGCAGGTGAAAGGCAACGACTATATTTTCCTAGTGAACTAATGAGAAGCTACCACATGGACTAGTCATTAGACACAAATGGGGTTTTCAATATGGAATTTAGATTTTGCGACCACTAACAAGTAGTAGCGATCACAAATTGGTACTGTCAAGCATTTAATGCTAAAATCTGTCTAGCACAATTTGAAGATTTTGTACCAGTTTTATTGAAATGTCTCTTTGGTGGGTAGAGGTTATAAATACATCACCAAACAGATGTAAATGCAAGAGAATTGATAACTTTGTAATCAAACTCTTGCAATTTTGCTACTCAATCTTTTATATTCTTTAAATCATTTTTAGGTGTGAGCATAAACACCAATTGTAATAAGTTGTAGTGTGAGCCTGTCAAAATACTAAGAGAGGTTATTGTGTGAGTCTATTAAAACACAGGTGTAAAGGTTGTTGTGTTATCCTTAAAACACAATAGTATAGGTTATTGTGTGAGCCTTCAAAACACAAGTGTAAAAGTTTGGTGTAAGCTTTAAAACACTTTTGAAAGATAGTGGAATGCTCAATTTCTAAGAATTAGGAAGTGGACGTAGGGTCGTTTATACCCGAACCACTACAAATCTTGTGCTTCTTTTCTACTCACTTCTCTTCTTCCTTTCCTGTTTTTAATTTTCATACACCAATTCAACCCTCCTCCTTTCTTGGTGCCTAGGGCTAACACAACGGTTACATGGGACACTTGTCAAGCTGTGGTTGTGAACTTGATTGCCTCTTGAGTTACTTTGAAATTCGTGGTCGCGACTAATGCATGACTTACACCGTGAATTCATCTGTGACTTTGGCTTTCCTTTCTTTGAATTGGTCGTGGTAGAGAAATGGCCTGCGAATACATCTGTCCATTTTGTCAACCTATCTTGGTTTACTTCGTGGTCGCAAATTAGGAGGCACTAGCTTACTTTGGAGATTTTTTAACTTCATCTAATTTTCAATGTAAAGACTAACTAAAAACTGTAAAACAACACTTAATTTGGAACATTAGAATTGATCAAACCCTTTTGTCAAGATCAAAAGAGGTCCAAGACTTAGGGTTAACCACCATAGTCCAATATTTTTGACAAAATAATATAAGTTAGGGGTAAATTTGATAAAAAAAAATGTATTTTGTCTTTTATTATCACTTTAGTATAAGTTGAAAAGTTTATTTGGTATGTTAACTATTACATTTTAGTAAAGACTCAATGGTGAAGTAATAAACAAAACATTAACCCATATTAGTTTACTCATCGCTATTGTTAGTTATTGATTACTTGTGACTATCATTAATTATTAATTATTATTAGCTATTGATTATTAACTATTCATAATTAATTATTGATTGATTTTAATATAAAAATTATTATAAATATAAATTTTAAAAAATTAAATAAATATATTTTGCATTTAAGATTTTTATATAAATAATATATAACCATCCATTATGAATTTCTTGAAAATTTATAAATTAAAATTTAATATTAAATATTACTCATGAATGCAATAGCAATTCCATTAAAAAAACTAAATAATATATTAATTATAAGTAATAAGAAGAAAATTAGAAAATAAATAAATAATTTATTATTATCAAATAAAAATAATATTAAAACAAACGTTATACTATAGTTAACATAAAAAGTCAAGAATATATTTATCATTTTTTAATAAAAGTAGACATATTGATGAAGAGTAACATGAAGATTTTTGTTAGGAAAGTATCCTCTCCATCCTTTTTCTTGTATTTTTTAAAGATAATATAGTACATCAAGTTTTCCCTTTTTACATTCCTGCTCTCTCTTCGATTTTCTTTTTTGTTTCTCATCTATTGTTTCCCTTTCTTTTATTTTTTCTATCTCTATCAAATAAGAAGACATCGTTGTACTTTTTTTTCTCTAATTATTTCTTTGTCTCTTTTTCTTTCTAAAAAACAAGGAAAAAGAAGAAGAAGATAGTGCCAAAAAGAAAGACAGAGACAAAGACAATATGAAAATGAAGACGAACTGACTTTCTTTCTCTGTATTACAAATCTGTTTAGAGAAAACAAATTCTCTATTATAACTATTTCTCTCTCTAAACAGATTTAATGTGTTTTTTATATTTTGTTTTTATTGTTTAGGATGAAAAATCACGTGTTTGGATATATTGTACATAGAACATGTTTATTTAAGATACAAATCAGTGTTAAAGAGAAAGAAAGTCGTGTTACTAAATATTGAAGATGTTGTTTGTATTTTAATTATTATTATTCATGTTTTGTTTTCTTTATGGTTTTATAAACTTCTTATAAATCTATTGTAAATGACCTGTAAACATTTGTCTATTTTGAGCTAAAAATTAGTCATGAAAAGATAAAAAGTTGTGTTGCTGAAAGTTGAAGATAATGTTTACATTTTATTATTATTATTCTTCTATTTTGGTTAATAATTTTACAAACAGTTATAAATATATTATAAACTACATATAGATACTTACCTATTTGATATAATAAATTGTTGAAACATGAAGATGATGAATGTATCCTAATTTTATTCATATATTATAAATCTTTTATGCAAACCTTTTATGTTTTCTATTTTATTAATATTTTATAAATTTATTATAAACTTGTTGTAAACTAGATAAACATTTCTTTACTCTTAGGTAATATAATCGAATTTTTTGTTTTTTTTATAAACTTGTAATAAATTTTTATAAACTAAATGTAAACATTTTCCAACTTTAGAATAATGTTTTTTTTTAAAAAAAAAAAGCATAATAAACTTGGAAGCATAATAAAGCACTTGGACATTTTGAAGTATAATTAATTTGGACATTTTGATAAATCTATTAAAAACTTATTGTCAACCACTTATAAAATAATGTTTGCTGACTAAAACAAGTTTAACTCGAAGAAAACAAACTTCTATATTTTATTAACTTGAGATAAATCTCTGTTAATAAAACAAATTGCATATTGATTTAATGTTTGTATGATGTTAGTATCAATTTATTTTTTGAGGATACTCTAGTATAAAATTAGTATAAACTTGTTGTAAACTTAATATAAACTTAACACAAATTATGTCATGCATTTTCTAATATTAAAGCTCAAACTAAAGTAAACTTAACGCAAGTTGAGAATATGCATATAATCAATGTAAACTTGTTATAAACCTAATATAAAGCACAAATAAGTTTTAAAAAAAAAGAACTTGTAAATATTTTAATATTTATTTAAATCTTTTAGTAGATGTAATGTTTATAAAAACCAAATTAAAAGTTTACACATATTCTAATTAAAATAAACTAAAAATAAACTTCAAATTAACTTGAAATAATTGTTATTCATCTTTTCTATGATCTTTTTAGTTTTAAAAATTATTTTAAAGCATTAATATAATATTATGAATAAATAAAAATAAAGTAAACAAATAATAAACATTTTTTTGCACTTATGTGATAAAATTTTCTTAGTTCATCTAAATTTTGAAATATTACAATAGATCTTGAATTTGTAGCTTGTAAGTTGCTTTTCGAAATCAATAAAGAACAAATTAGCAAAATTCATACATTGCCTATCAAATTAAAATAAAAAAAGTAGAAAATTGTAGAATAAATTAATCTAATTTGGTAAAGAATTTCTTTTTGTTTTTCTATTTTTTGCATCTTTAATTTACATCTAATCATTAACTTTATTGTTTAATCATATTAATATCAAATTGTAAACATATATTCATGAAAAATGTAATGAAAAATAATTTTTGTTGAAGAATTTATTTGTTGTTCTTACCTAATTTGAAGAAACAATGATGATGATAATTTATTTCCTTTTGTCGTAGATGAAAAGAAATACGATATGGATTCAATTTCATTCGCTGATTTTAGAAGAAGAAATTTTATTGATTCAATCTATAACACTCCAAAATTTATTATTATATTTTTCTTAAATTTATATTTGTTGGAATTATTGAAATATTTTTCATTTTGAGTTATTTGAATTTTTTAATTCGAATATTTAAATAATATAAGAGCAATTTTTTTTATTAAGAAAAATAACATGGTTCCATATATATATATATATATATATATATATATATATATATAATGAACAATGTGGTGAATATTTAATTTAAAAAAAGGATAAATATTTTCTAAGTGGATTTTAAATTTATTTAAATACATGTGATCATGATTATTAAAGATTTATAGGAATTAATAGATATATTAATATTTTAAAGATAAATTATTTTATATTAGTGGGGTTGTTACTTTAATTAAGATTATACTATATATTATAATTTAAGTTTTATAATTTACATTTGATTAATAATATATATTTAAAAATTTAAGTTTAATGAGTTGTGGTACTATTTAATATTTTAAAATGAGTTTTATATAAAAATGTATATTTAAGGCAGTAGGGGGTTTGAGCAAGAGTCGTCAGGTTTAATTTCTTATATGATTAGATTTCAGCATATCCTCATAGATGAGGACAAAAGGCATAGGTTTCACCTTATATTTCATATGATCTTCATAGTTAAAGGGAAAACAAGTCTTTGGATGGATACTTGTCATGCCATCAGAACATGTTTCACGACTTTGATAATATTTCTGAATCTTCCAATGATTTCTCACATGTTTTTCTTTTCCAACTAGGTGTACCTTATCGTTTGCTTCAATAAATTGGCTATAATGGTTTGCAATTGTGAATCAATCTTGTGAATTTCTATCCTTAATAAATTCCTTTTTGGGATCATTGAATTTGCAATACTTGCAAGTGGCCCTATGCAAAAATTGCCATCTTTATTGCCTAACTTTTCACATTTATGTTAATGAGCCTTTGAACTATTATTTGTATATATTGAGCCCATAGACTTTTATATTTTTTATGTTATTAAGGGCTCAATGATACAAATAATAGTATGGAGGCTTATTAATATAAACATGAAAAGTTCAAGAGTCAAAATATATATTAAACTATTATTTGTACACTTTGAGTCCTTAGACTTTTATTTTTTTATCTTATTAATTGTTTTTTATAGTTTAAGGGCTCAATCATATAAACAACAGTACAAGGACTTACTAATGCAAACATGAAAAGTTCAAAAGTGAAAATATGCATACATAGGGCAAAACATATATTTGAGTCGTTGAACCTTTTGTGTTTACATTAACAAGTCCTAAACTATTATTTCTATATATTGAACCTTTAGACTTTTTATTTTTTATGTTATTACTTTTATTTTTTAAAATGTTATTAAGGTTTTTTTATAGTTTAATGGCTCAATATATACAAATAATAGTTCAGGGGCTTGTGGACACGAACACAAAAAGTTTAGGGGCTAAAATACATATTTTGGCTTATAGAACTATTGTTGTTACATACCATGTATGAATAAATTTTGAGTTCTTTCAGCAACTTATATGTTGGCTTTAATGTTCTTAAAAAATGGGTTGATGAGGGCAATCATAGAGAATGCAAGGCTTGGATGCTACAACATTTAAGTGTCACTTTTCTTCATCTATATGAATTGAGTTATATGGTGATGCAGGAGCACCTCAGTTCCTTCTATAAAATTGCCTGGCATTTAGGGCATTCTCATTTATTGTTGAAGGGCTTAACAAGCAGCAACCAGCATTGGGTCATCCATTTTCTCGGAGAAAAGAGCATTACTGTTGTAGTAAATCTCATTTTGACAACCACAATGCACCTCCTTCCTGGGTTCTCCCTCTTTCAGTCCCACTCCCAAATGAACTAAAAATGGCATTTTCTTTTTTTTTTTTTTGCAAGTCCTTGAAGAAACCCACTAGCAATTTTCCTGCTGCTACTTGATAAAAGATTAGGAGCATGATTAATCCCTTTTTTTGTTTTTTAACATTCTGTAGATTGTTGGTGTGAAGACCATGTACCGTGTAAATCAATAGTTTAGATCTTGAAGCTTTCTGGAAGCTTTAATGATGCAGTGGTTACTTCTTTATGAATTTTCTTTTTATACAATTTTGGCAATATTTAGGATTTTCGTTTCCTTTTTTCTTTCTTTTTTAGTTGATGTTTGAATCAAATTTTCATTTCCTTTTGTTATACATAGAAAATATTTAGAGAATGAGATTATTAAAGTTTACACTATTAATTTATTTTTTGGTTTTGTGTCAACTATTAATTAATTTATTATTATACTAAGTAGACATTCAATTATTAAATTATTATCTCAATAATTTTAAAATCAATTTTTTTAATTAATACTTGATTATAAACATGATTGTTGATAGTTTTGTTACATATTGTTATCAAATTCCAGAGCACCGTATGATTTGAAATTTCCCTTTAGAACAATTATAATTATTTGGTAATAACTTGGGAAGGAAACTATTATTGCTTGATTATGCTTGCAATGACTATTATTGCTTGATTATGCTTGCAATGTATCTATTTTAGATAGTAATGAAAACCATAGACAATCGATAGTAATATAACAAAAACAAAAGAAACGTTTAACAAAAATGACATTCTAAGCTTACTTTTTGGGTTTGTGAAATGGAAGGAGGTTACAGGAATACATCAAAGGAAAATTATAACAATGCAAGACCTGTTGTAATTTTTTATGTGGGCTAATATTAATTAAGGGTTGGTTTTAATTATTTATAAAACGGACTGAATAATATAGTTTATTAATTTGGGGTAACCCTAATTAAAATGTGATCAATTGAGTTATGGGCTTGTGACACCTTTTGTGGACCGATATGAAAGATGGTCAGTGTAAGCCTATTTTAACATGGACCTATGATGGGTGGGCCTGTTAAAATTTATTATAAATATGCTAGGTCCCCTCTCCTGCCTTCATAATGAAAAAACTCTAGTTGCTACACTCATTGTAGCCGTCTTTGAGAAGGTCAAGGAGAGGAAGACCTAGCTTCCGTTTTCAACTATTCTGTCATATTATTCAAGTGGTTTAATTTTAGCATTCGTAATTATGGCTCAAAACAATTTGGGATTCAATGCGGAGATAGGTACGCAATTTGTTTCCAATTAATTGTTAGATTTAGTATTCTAAATTTATGTACTAGATCCTGAATTAAATTGTTACATGTGGTATCAGAGCATGGTTGTGGTACATGATTTAGAACCCTAAATGTTTTGTATTGTTAATAAAAAAAATGGTCGAAATTAGGTTATCCCACCATGAGTGAATCACGTTTGATATATTTGATTTGATACTACCTAAACAAGCTAATGCGTTAGCTCAAACGGTTGATGATTGTTTTATTTGTTAGGAGGTCGCGGGTTTGAAACCTGTATTTGACAGATCCTGTAAAAATTTTTTCCTCCCTCTATTTTCTCTCTTCTTCTGTGATTAGAAAAGTTTTCTTTTCCAAAACCAAACACTCGGTGCGGCGGAGCAACGGGCAGTAGCAGCATTGGCTGGGCCCGCTCGCTCCTCCCTTCAACCACGACCTCTGGATTTTGGGTGAATACCAAAAGATGCCTCCTTTCCCTTTCATCCCTCAACTCCTTTGCTCAATCTTTGTTGAGTTTGATGTCAGTTGTGATTGTTGGATTTCTTGTGTGTGATTGTTTGATCTTGATTGTTGGACGCTTGGTTGATTGTATGAGCCTTGGTCTGTGTTGATTGTGCTGATACCGGAGACAGATTGGCGAAGATGCCTCTATCAAACAAAAATTGGTGTGTCCTTGCCGATTCTTTGACTGAAAATAAAAAAAAATAAAGGGGAAGGAAAGGGATGCGCGCCATGGGTCTCGAACCCACGACCGCGTCCCTCCAATGGAAATAACCTTAGCCAACTGAGCTGAGTTTTTGCTTGTTATATATTATGTGCGTTAATATTTATGTAAGTAACTTATGTTCATCTACATCATGAAAAATTTTATTTTTACTTTAATAATTATTAATATGTATGTATATATATTTATATGGTTTAAATATATATAAGTTAATTGTCAGTTTATTATTTAGTGATATTAATTGTGTAATAAAATTGAATAAATAAATAATAAATATTTATTTTTGCACATATATGAGAAAATAATTATGTGTTTAAAATTAAGGTATATTGTGTTTGATACCTTGTGTATTTTT
>CATIWR010059598.1:0-12436 GCA_949677035.1 Omphalea diandra | reverse complement strand
TTCTTTTTTGCATATCTTTGTGTTAAGCAATTACTTTTATCTTTATGATTAATGTTTGTTCCTTACATGCTTTTGCTTCTTGCTCATACTTATGCTCCTTAATCATTTCTACCTTAAATTTCCCTTTAATTATCTTTCATTTTATCTAACCTTTTTGATCTTGCCAATGGGAGAGAAATAAGATAAGATAAGATACGAGTGAAAAATTATCCAAAGGAGAGATAACTATTTAAGGGGGAGTGAGTGCATAAGTTAAGGGGGAGCAACTACAAAGGAGCAACTTAATGCAACTTAATTTCACACTTAGAAATCTTTGCTAAGCTATGATTCAAGTTTACTTTTTTGCACATATTTTTCACTTTGGATCAATCTAGGTTGTGAAAATAAAAAAGGGGGAGATTATTGGACTACGATGGTTAATCTTAAGTCTAGAACCTCTTTTGATCTTGACAAAGAAGATTGATCATCACTAATATTTCAAATAAGTGATGATTTTGCAGAAATAAATAAATCTCTTAAGAAGAGATGGAAGGAGTCGTTAAACTCCAAAGTAACATGTAAATCGCGACCGCAATCCAGGATTCACGACCGCGACTCATGTTAAGACATGCTGAAAATTAGGCATGCAAAATTGCGAGGCCATTCTCGACCGCGACCCATGCAAAAGAAGGAGCCTAATTGTGACAGTGGAATTCGCGGTTTGTATCGCGCCAGAGTCACGATAGCGACTTTTAAAAACTACAAGATAAGGATCAAGTTCACCATCACAGCTTGATAAGTGTCCTAAGTAACCGTTGGAAGTCAAAAATCACGATGGACACTTATTAGTAGTGACCACGAACCCAAAAGAAGAAGATGAGGACTTTTGGCAGAGAAATTCGTGTTCATAGTCGCGTCCTGTACAAGATAAATTGTGATCACTATATTTGAGAGCAGGTGAAAGCAACGACTATATTTTTTCTAGTAAACTAATCAGAAGCTGTAACGTGGACTACCCGTTAGACACAAATGGGATTTTCCTTATGAAATTTAGAAATCGCGACTGCGAAGGAGTAGTAGCGACCGCGATTTCATCCTAACAAGCATTTAATGCAGAATCTGTCTAACATGTCTCAAAGATTTGATGAGCTATGATATGCAATGTCTCTTTGGTGAAGTTTGGGTATAAATACACCACCAAACAGCCATGAATAAGGTTGCTAAGGAATTTATTACAAGTGATTAAAGCTTTCAATCTATGCTACTCATTTCCTTCATTTTCTTTATGAAATTGTAATTGTTAGGTGTGAGCATTAAATACCAAGTTGTAAGGTTGTAGTGTTAGCCTGCTAAAACGCTCTAAGAAAGGTTTAAGTGTGAGCCTAGTGAAACATTTGAGTGAGGTTGTGTGTTAGCCTAAAAACACATTATTGTAAGGTTGTGTGTGAGCCATCAAAACACAAGTTGTACAAGTTGGGTGTGAGCTTGAAAACACCTTGAGATAGTGAAATACCCAATTGGTTAATTGGGGAGTGGACTTAGGGTCAATTATACCTGAACCATTATAAATCGATTGTCTCTATTCTACTCTTTCTTCTTCCCTTTTCTTTATTTTTTTTGAAATTTTATACACCAATTCAACCCCACTTGTTGGTGCCTAAGGACAATAATGGAGTATTTAACGTAGAGCTCATATATGGAAGTTGAAATTCAAGAGAAATAATAGTCGATTGTCTTGGTTTTATTATTAGAATAGATTTTTGTACTCATAATTTCATAACTCTAGAACAGGAATTGGGAAAGTGTAAACCATGCAAGTTGTAGCTTTATGGTCTAACTTAATGCATGTAAAATAGTTTTTCTTAATTTGTTGTGTGTAAAGATATATGACTCCTTCATTAGGGTTAGTTCACAACTAATTAAAATCTCCTTAGTCTGGTTGTTTTCATATATTTTGATGACCTTATGATGTGTTGATTTAGACAAAATGCAAAATATGAAATTTTTAGGGTTATATCCCCTTTAAATTATTGTGAAGCATTTTTCCTTATTTTATTGTGTGGAAAGAGATATACCTCTTTTATTATGACTGACCTTGAACTTGATGAAACCTGTTTCATCTCTTAATTTTGTTTTTTGAAAATTTTGTTGGCCATAGAATGGAAATTTAGTGATGTGACAAAATTGAAAGTTATATATTTATGTCTAATCTACATTCCTATAAAATAGTTTTGCCAAATATATCATGGTTGATGAGATATTGCTCCTTTATTTTGACTGATTCTCAATGTTTTGAAAATTTGCTCACCTTGAGATTATAGACTGAATTTGACAATGTGTAAAACATGAGAAATGTTTCTATATGTGATATGTTTATGTTAGTAAATCACTTTTGTAACTGGATTTGTACAATTTTAGATATACCCATGATTGTAGGACCTACTCAAACTGAGATGACATTAAAATAAGGCAGACTTCGAAAATTCAGTACATTTTCTATGTCTTATATTGATATACAATTTGACTATGTTGTATCATTATGTGCCTAGTTTATTTATAAAAAAAGAATCAAGTCATTTGGATAAGTATAGTAAGAGTTTTTATAGTTAGATTGTAGAAAGGTCAAGCTATCATACAAGAAAAATATGTATAAATACTAGGTCCACTTGCATGGAACATGACCATAGTTACATACCAAACAATCATACTCATTTTGACATGCTTCTAATTATGTATGTATCAATTGTTAGGATCTTAATACTTTGAGGAAGCAAAAGAGAGAGGTCCAAACCTTGGTCACATCAAAAGGCGTGTAAAAGCCATATTTGATTCTAATGTGTATGTCCGATGATTTTATAATATGGTTGTGTTCTATTACATGTATATGTGATTGAATTATGAAATTTTACATGTGAAAATAAGGCAAGTGTGATTTATATGATCTTAATGATTACCTGGTACACCATGATAAATGAACACTTACATATAGAACTAAAAGGATGTTGTGACCAACTTGTCAAACACTTGCAAATCACTTGGAAAAAGGGACCAATATGTCTTATTTGCACATGCTATTGATCAAATGATTCACTTGTTATATATGCTAGCTAGTAAAATAAAATGTCACTGAAATCACAAGAGTTCCCAGGAGCAGTGTTTTCCTTGCAAGGTCACGAAAAAAATTAATATATTGCATTTGCACTTGCATAGTCAATTCTTATACTTGTAATGTATCCTAATGATATTTGATTATAGGTTGTGCCATAAGAATCTGATTATTATTTTTATTCATTGAGTCCTGACTCATCAAATTGCAATTGTGTTTTTTAGATACTGAAGTATAAGTTTGAGTACTTTGGAGCATAAAGTTTTTACACATAGGCACTTAGAGCACAGGTCGTCTACTGAATTCCTACTCTTTTTCTCTCTTTGTGTCATGTACATATACCTAGATAGGAATTAGTTTATGGTCACTAGCCTTGAACATTAGTTAACATATATGTACATTAAATACAAGTTGGATTGTGTATATATGATGAATCAACCTATATGCATATGTAGTTTTGTACATGAATGTCATGATTATTAAATGAAAATAGTTGTTATAGTTTTTGGCATTAGAGCATGGATAGGTTCTAATAGGGACATACATCTAAACATGACGTGACTTTTACACTATTATGCACTATCATATGACATAGTCTTATATGTCTATAAGGCATTAGCAGAGGATAGTCATGGTAGTAACCATGACTCACCAAGGATAGGGGAGTCAGCTGATTTGGAATCCTTAGAAGCATCCTGCCAACCCTTAAGAGATCAACCTACTGATAGAGTTATATCTCTTACACATTCCTTGTAACGACCATTATTCATTTACAAACCATGGCATTCGTGTCTCAAAATACATATACAAAAAGGTTGATTCATCATACATACATAATTTAACAGGTTCCTATCTAGATATATATACATGACATAAGGAGAGAGAGAGTTGGAATTCAGTCGATGACTTGTGGTCCATGTGTCTCTATACAAAACTTTGTCCACCAAAGTATCTAAACCCTATGCTTCAGTATCTAAAAAGCATAATTTTGATTTGGTAAGTCATGACCCAATGAATAAAAAATAATAATTAGATGCTTATAGCACAACTAACAATCAAATATCATCAGGATACATTGCAAGTATAATAACTAACTATGCAAGTGCAAATGCAATAGATTGATTTTTATCGTGATCTTGTAAGGCGAACACTACTCTTGGGAATTCATGTGATTCAAGTGACATTTGATTTTACTGGCCAACATATAATAAGTGAATCATTTAATCAATAACATGTGCCAATATGACATAATGGTCCCTTTTCCAAGTGATTTAAAAGTGTTTGATGAGCCAGTCACAACATTCTTTTAGTTCCATAAGCAAGTGTTCATTCACAATGGTATATCAAGTAATCATTAAGAGCATATAATTCTCACTTGACTTGTATTCACATGTAAAATGTAACAATTCAATCACATATACATGTAATAGAATATAATCATATCATAAAATTATCACACATACACATTAGAATCTAATTATGGTTTTTACTCATCTTTTGATGTGACTAACCTTTATGGTAGGTTTGGTTCTCTCTCTAGGGCTTCCTCAAAGTGTTGAGATCCTAAGATTTGATACATACATGGTTATACATATGTCAAAATGATTATGAATGCTTGGTATGCAACTATAGCATGATTCATTCAAGTGGACCTAAAGTTTATGCATATTTTCCTTATATGGCAGCATGACCTTGCTACAGTCTCACAGTAATAACTCTAGATATACTTATCCAAATGACTTGATTATTTTTTTAAATAAACTAAACACATAAAGATACAACATATTCAAATTTTAGGCTAATATAAAACATATAGAAAATGTGGTGAATTTTTTAATTTTTCCCTATTTCATCTCAGTCTGAGTAGGTCTTACAATCTTGGGTATATCTCAAATTGTACAAATCCAATTGCCAAACTGATGTACCAGAATTTTAAAAACCCATAAAGGAACATTTTCATGTTTTACTTCTTTTCTAATTCATAAATAAAGTCATAAAAAAATGACCAGTCTCAATGTGAACAGGTTTTTTACATGTTTACAATCAGTCATGATGAAGGGATAATATCTCAACAATCATGCTAAATTTGGCAAAAATATTTTACATTAATGTAGATTAGACACAAATATACAACTTTCAAGTTTAATACATCATCAAATTCTGAATCTATGGACATTAAATTTTTGGAAAATAGAATTATAAGACTGACAAGGTTTCATCAGGTTCAGGGTAAGTCATAATCAATGAGCCATATTTCTTTCCACACAAAAAATCAAGCAAAACTACTTTACAAGTATTTATAGAGGATATAATCCTACAAATTTAATGTTTTTAACTTTGGCTAAATATGAACATAGGGTCATAAAAATATAAGAAAATAGAAAGACTGAGGTGATTTTAGTTGGTTGTGAACCAACCCTAATGAATGAGCCATATCTCCTCACACACACCAAATTAAGTAAAAATGTTTTACATACATTTATATGGGGCATAAAGCTACAACTTTCATATTTTACACTTTCCCTAATTCCTGTTCTAGTTATGAAATTATGGGTACAAAATTTTGCTCTAACAACAAAAATAACAAAATTAGCACTTATTTCTCTTAAATTTTAACTTCCATGCATGAGCTCTACCTCAAATACTCTATGATTCTTACTAACTATGCATGATTAACATGTCATGAGGAAGTAATTTCATGTGGGAAGAAGATAAATAAACTTACCTATTTTCCCAGAACCAGAAAAGCTTAAGATTCCTTCATAGGCAACTCACTCTTATCCCCCTTGTTCTTCTTCTTATTCCTTTCTTTCTTTCTCGCTTAGCTCTCTCTTTCTTTTGTTGTCCCTCATGTTTATCCTCTCTATTCTACTACTAAAGGATGAAAAATTCAATTTATAAACCTATTCTAATAAGACAAAGTCATGGTGTCTCATTTTCATTAGTTGAAAGTTCATTTTTTCTCTTTTAGTCCCTCTTCTTCACTCCTTCATCACCTCCATCCACTTCCTAATCCCTACATGCTCCTTATACTTTTAAATAAGCTCTAAAACACCATTATTTATAATGTTATATCATGCACACAACATAAGATAATTTGCCATGTAACTATACAAACATTGTTCAAGTGTCTTAAATGTAAAGGTACAAGTGTTATCATCGTGCTTATCCAATTCACATATCTAAATGATTATTTATCCATTGCATATGTCCATGTGGGATTACAAATCATTTATGCAATGAATATTTTCATGTAAGAATGCCAATGAATGTGGATAGGAATGTTACATTTCCTCCCCTTTTATGAAGAATTTCATCCTCAAAATTCAATACCTGCAAACAAATGAGGATATTGTCATTTAATATTCTATTCAATTTCCCATGTAGCCTCTTCTTGTGAGTGGTTTCTCCATAACACCTTAACTAAAGGGATTTCTCGATTTTATAACTATTTTGTCTTATAACCAATGATTTTCACTGGTTCTTCAATATAACTTACATCATTTGTAATTGTTATTATTGTATCCTTAAGTATATGTGTAGGATCAGGCCGATACTTTCTGAGCATACTCGCATGGAATACATTATGAATCTAAGCTATCTCCGGTGGTAGTGCTAGCATGTAAGCCAATGAACTGATTCTTTCTAGGATCTCATATGGTCCTATTTATTAAAGACTCATTTTCCCCTTCTTACTAAATTGAATTATTCCTTTTCATGGTGAAACTCGAAGGAACACTTTGTCTCCCACCTTATATTCCATTTCTCTTTTGTGTTGGTTTATAAAGCTCTTTTCCCTGTCTTGTGATACTTTAAGTTTGCTCTTGATTACCTTCACCTTGTCCACAGTGTCTTGCAATAGTTATGGCCCTTCTAAAATACACATCCCTTCTTCATCCCAATAGATAGGACTTTGACATTTTCTTCCATATAGTGCTTCATATGGTGCCATCCATATACTACTATGATAATGATTATTATAAGCAAATTCAATCCCAACAATATATTCATCCCATGCACCTTTAAACTCTACCATACAAGCTCGAAACATGTCCTTCAATGTCTAAATTGTCCTTTCTAATTGCCCATCTATTTGAAGATGAAAAGTAATACTGAAACTCAGCTTGGTACCCTAAGCCTATTGCAAATTGACATAAAATAGAGATGTAAATTGTGGATCTCTATATGATACAATGGACATTGGAATGCCATATGATTTGACAATTTCATTCACATATTTCTTAGCTAAGTGCTTAAGTGAACTACCTCATCGAATAGGCAAAAAGTGAGCTGACTTAGTTAATCTATCAATGATCACCCTTATAACATCATTCTTCTTTAAAGTTCTAAATAACCCATATACAAAGTCCATGATTATTCTTTATCATTTCCATATTGGAACCGTCAATGGTTTCAATTTTCTAGCTGGTGCTTGATGTTCTATTTTAATCTGCCAACAAGTCAAACATGTCGAAACATAGGCTGCTACAGTTTTCTTCATTTTAGGCCACCAAAAATGAGATCGTAGGGCAGTATACATTTTTGTCATTCTTGGATGCATGGAATATGAAACATTATATGCTTCTTTTAGGATTTCTCTTTACAAGTTATCAACATTAGGCACACAAATATAAGAACCCAACATGAAAGCATCATTTTGGATATCAAAATCATCATGTCTCCCTTGTTTTATCATTTCAATCATTCTATATAACTTTGGATCCTGTGCTTTTTTTATTCGATCATGCAACATTGGTCTCACATGAAAAGTAGAAATCAATACTCTATTCTTTTGTATGTTTAGTTCCATATTCATAGCTCATAATTTAACTAAATAAGAAAATGAAAATACCTGTAAATGAGTTACACTACTTCTTGATTTCCTGCTCAAAGCATCAGCAATCACATTTGACTTTCTTAGGTGATACTCAATGGTACAATCATAATCTTTTAGCAGTTCTAACCACCACCTCTATCTCATGTTTAATTCTTTTTGGCTCATCAAATACTCTAAGCTCTTGTGAATTGTAAATATCTGAAAAGTTTCTCCAAACAAGTAATGTCTCCATATTTTCAAAGCAAACATAACGATAGTAAGTTCTAGGTTATGTACTGGGTAAGATAATTTATAAGCCTTCAGTTGTCTAGATGCATATGCAATTACCTTACCATGTTATATTAAAACACATCCCAAACCTTGATGAATGACATCACTATATTCTATAAATCCTCTATTACTGGTAGGAATGACTGATACTAGAGTAGATATCAATCTATCTTTCAGTTCATCAAAACTCTCCTGACATGCTTTAGACCACTGAAATGTTGTATTTTTTCGAAGTAACTTAGTCAAAGGAGCAACTATAAGTGAAAATCCCTCAACAAATCGATGATAATACCCAGTTAGTCCTAAGAAACTTTAGACTTTTGCAACATTCTTTAGGGTTTCCCATTTTACTATTGCTTCAATTTTGTTTGGATCCACCTCTATGCCCTTTTCAGGAACTATATGTCCTAAAAATACCATATGGTCAATCCAGAACTCACATTTGGTTAATTTAGGAAATAGTTATTTTTCTCTCAAAATTTGTAATGCAATCCTTAAATATTGTTCATGCTCCTCTTTGCTCCTTGAATATACTAGTTTGTCATCAATGAACACAATTACAAATTTTTCTAAATAAGGCTGGGACACTTTGTTCATAAGAGTCATAAATGTAGTTGGTGCATTAGTCAAATCAAATGGCATCACCAAAAATTCATAATGCACATACCTAGTTTAAAAAGTTGTCTTTAGTACATCTGGGTTTGAAATTTTGAGCTGATAATATCGTGATTTTATGTCAATTTTAGAAAACACCCGTGCTCCTTGTAACTGGTCAAACAAATAATTTATCCTTGGTAAAGGATACTTGTTCTTCATAATAACCTGATTTAACTACCTGTAATCAATACATAGCCTTATTGTCCCATCTTTCTTTTTAATAAATAATAATGGAGCACCTCAAGGTGACACACTAGTTTTGATCAATCCCTTTTCAAGTAGTTCCTGCAATTGGGTATTCTCTCAACTTAGTTGGAGCCATCCTATAAGGTGGAATGGATATCGGTGCAGTTCCTAAGACTAACTTAATTGTGAATTCTATTTCCCTATCAGGTGGCAAACTAGGTAAGTTAGTTGGGAACACATCTGAAAACTCATTTACCATGAAAATATTCTCAAGTAATTCATTTATGAACTTCATGTCTACCATATGTGCGAAATAAGCCTTACAACCACTTTTAATCATGCGAAAAGCCTTGATAGCAGAAATTAGACACGTAAGTACAATTTGTCTTTCCCCTTGAAACACAACTCTTGTATGATTTAGAGACTTCAGAACAACTTCCTTAGTAAAACAATCTACTATTGCATGATATTTGCACAACTAGTCCATACTCAGTATCACTTCAAATTCACGAAGTGCCAACAATACTAGATCATCATTCAACTCAACGTCATCAATGTGAATCACACAATCACAACGTACTTATTCACAATCATCACATCTCTTAAAGGAGTATTAACATAGATTAAAACCTAAAGTTTGATACTTACTACACAATTTTGATGCCATGTTCAATGAAATGAATGAATGTGTGGAGCCAGGATCAATTAATGCATCAACTTTAAAATCATGGAGAAAAAGTTTACCAGTGATTACTTCTAGAGTAGCAATAGCTTATTGCCTAGTCATGACAAATACTCTAGCCTATATCAGGGGTCTAGAACTTTGACATTTTGATATGCTTATACCTTAGTCAAGTGTGGTTGTTCTACCTCTGCCTTTGCCAAATGATACTCCAACTCCACTTGCCTTTGAAACTTTAATTATGGACTTTGATGTAGCTCGGCCTCTACCATTGCCTACCTCTAACATTTTGGATCTTTTAGGACAATCTCTAAGCATATGATCAAAAGAACCATAAAAGTAGCACCCACCAATTAATTTTCTACATTCACTTATATGTTGCCTACTACAATGTACACATGAGGGTTGTTGTTGTATAACTTGGCCTTGACCTTTGTTTGCATACGATGAAACTCCTAATCCTCTGCCTCTATAACTAGAGTAAACACCCATAGCACTAGACTGTGATGGCATATAATCTCCATGTTTACCTTTCTTTCTATTAGAATCTCCCACAAACTCAATAGGTCCTCTTTTTACTCATTGATCTATCTTTTCTTTTTCTAATCTTTCCACCCTGATTGCAGTAGCTTTTAGGTTTGGTATAACTTTCAAGATCCGTAACTGTGATCTTACTTCTGATCTCATATTTCAGTCCCTTTTCAAATTTTTGACATTTGTCTTTGTTAGTGGCCACCATGAAGGATGCATAATAAGATTATTAAATTTTACCTCATAGTCAGCTATAGTCATCTCCCCTACTTTAGGTTCAGAAATTCCCTTCTTTTATCATCTTTGTACACTTTTGGCATGTAATTGTTGTTAAACTCATGAAGAAAATCATCCCCTGTAAGCACTAGAGGCTAGACATCACTCCTTGGCATTCCCACCAATCATATGCATCCCCATATAATAACGACACTGCATAATCAAACTTTTCTTCTGGTATGCATTTCATCAAATTCAAAACTTTTTGTGTTCTTTTTAGCCATGTCTCTGCCACTGATGGATCTATGGTACCACTGAAGTCAACTTCATCATGTTTTCTTAATTTGTCATACCTTCTTTCTCTTTGAATTTTTGGACCTGCACTATTGGTTCACCAATTCTATATTGTGGTTACCTATGAGATATGTGTTGTGCATAAGAATGTGTATGGGATCTAACTCTGTCAGTAGGTTATTCTCCTAATGGTTGGTATGATGCTTCTATAGAGTGAAAATCAGTTGACTTCTCTCTTCTTGGTGAGCCATGGGTACGACCATGACTACCTTTTGCTAATGCCCTATAGATAAATAAGACTATGTCATATGATAATGCATAATAGTGCAAAAGTCATGTCATGTTCATATGTGTCCCCATGGAACCTATCCCTGCTCTAATACCAAAAACTATAATGACCATTATTCATTCACAAACTATGGCATTTGTGTCCTAAAATACATATGCATAAAGGTTGATTCATCATACATACACAATCTGAAATGTATTTAATGCACATATATGTTAACTAATGTTCACGACTAGTGACCATAAACAGGTTCCTATCTAGATATATGTACATGACATAATAAGAGAGAGAGTTGGAATTCAGTTGGCGACCTGTGGTCCATATGCCTCTATGCAAAACTCTATACAACAAAGTATCCAAACCCTATGCTTCAGTATCTGAAAAATATAATTATGATTTGGTGAGTCACGACTCAATGAATAAAAAATAATAATCAGATTCTTATGGCACAACCAATAGTCAAATATTATCAGAATACATTATAAGTATAACAATTGACTATGCAAGTGTAAATTCAATAGATTGATTTTTTTCGTGACCTTGCAAGGCAAACACTACTCCCAGGAATTCATGTGATTCAAGTGAAATTTGATTTTGCTGGCCAACATATAACAAGTGAATCATTTGATCAATAACATGTGCCAATAGGACATTGTTCCCTTTTGCAAGTGATTTATAAGTGTTTGATGAGCCAGTCACAACACCCTTTTAGTTTCATATGCAAGTGTTCATTCAATATGGTATATCAAGTAATCATTAAGACATAATTCTCACTTGACTTGTATTCACATGTAAAATGTAACAATTCAATCACATATACATGTAATAAAACATAATCAAGTCATAAAATTATTACACATACATATTAAAATCTTGTTGGATTAGGTGGTTAAACCTATGTCATATACCTCTTTTGATCTTGATAATGAAGATTGATCAGTTCTAATGCTTTGTTCAAGTGTTGTTTTACAATTTGTAAGTTTTATTTTCATTGAAAGTTGGATGGAAGTCAAAATCTCCATCTTGTAGAAAAACATCTAAATTCGTGATCAATATGTAACAACCATATTCATTTACATAACTCATATCATTCATGTTCAAAATACATATGCATAAAGGTTTTATGCATCCTACACACAATCAAACATTTATTTGATGTACATATATGTATATGACATAAGAAGAGAGAGAGTTTGGATTCAGCCGACGACCTGTGGTCCATATATCTCAATGTAAAATTGAAAGCACCAAAGTGTCCAATTCCTATTCTTCAGTATCTAAAAAAAAATTTTGCGATTTGGTGAGTCGCGACTCAGTGAATAAAAACAATAATCAAATTCTCATGGCATAATCCATAATCAAATATCATCAAGATACATTGCAAGTATA
>CATIWR010059579.1:0-22748 GCA_949677035.1 Omphalea diandra | reverse complement strand
TTATTAAATAATATCAACTGAATATAAATATAAATAATTATAATATCAGTTTTATATTTTTAATATAATATCAAACACGGTTAACTGTCATTTTTGTTATTAACTCTCATTCCTTCAATCTCTAACTAGACGTAAAATAGACGTTTGACTTTTTTTAGCAGTTTTTATTGGGTTTGAATTTCCCTTACAACTGATTGGGATGTATCAGATTTGTTCACGCATTTTTTTATCATTTGATTGACTTTTAAAAAGAATTTATAATTTATAGTTAATAATTTTTTTAAAAAAAATTGTTCAATTACTTTTAGTATGAATCAATGATAGAAAATACATCATTCTCAATCAGGCCTTCGATGGCTCAAACACAAAGTAAAAACGCGGTTAGACCATTAATAATGTCAAATCGTGGATATATTATTGTCCTGACAAAGATGAAACAAGTGCTGATGGGACAACCATTCAAAGAAGCAAATGGGTTTGTGGAACCAACGTTTGAACTCGGAAGTATGAAAGCATGAAAATGGAGTTGATATGCCTCTTTTATGGACCCAATAATTTGCTACTGAATCTTTTATCTTCATTCCGCATTCACACTTTACTTTTTTTTGGGTTTTTTTTAATCCCAATTTACAGTTTCATGTTGTGTATCCCATAATGAGTATGAGCCACAGCTAATAGCAATCAGCAATGAATTCAGGTTCGGGAGCAAGAACTAGCGGCAATCTGTAATGGATTCAGAATTTAAATTTTAGAGGATATATATATATATTAAAAAATAATAGATTTTAAAATTTATAATAATTGAAATGAAAACTCAAAATCTAATTCAATGTGTCATTCATGTCATAGAATAATTATTCAATTTTGATTAAAATTATAAATTGAACATGATTACCAAAAAATTTATAAATTTGACTAAATTTGTTAAAATTTAAAGGATCAGATATACTAGTTAAAACTTGAAAATTTTAGATTTTTTTACCAATAAACTAAAAATAAATTACAAATATTCTTACAAGAAAACTTTTCTATATATATGTGTGTATTCTTTTCCTCTTAAAAATGGTAATAATAATAAAGAAGTTATATTTATATACTAAAAAAAATTTTTCAAATATTTTTAGTTGAACTCATTTTGCATAAACAATATCTTTCTTACAAGTGGAGGGTAGCACATAACATTTTTTTAATTCAATTTTTTTAGCATTGGCTATTCGATATTATTTTTTCATCCTAGTTCATATGAAAAAAATTACAATTTAAACGAAATGGACCATTAAGCAAACATGTAACATGCATAGATGAAAATCATTTTTCTCTATGTGATAATCACTACAAGAAAACCGTTAATTACCAACAAAAAAAATCCGTCGATAATAGTATGGAATCCATTGGTAATATATGTTTACCAACAAAATACCGATGGACAACATCTGTTAAGAAAGATGTGGTAGGTAACACTTTATTGAGGAAATAAGTCATCCATCGGCGAATTTACTAATGGATTAGAGATCAAAAAACCATCGACAATAGAGATTAAAAAGCGTCGACTATCACTGATGAAATGGTAGTTGCAAAATCCATTGATAATTTAGGAAAAAAAAATTTGTTAGCAATTAATTAGAGGACACTGAGTAATTTGTTGCTATGTTTTAAATAGATTTCCTTTTTTTGGGTTTATTCTGTCGGTATGTTTTAAATATATATATATATATATATATATATATATATATATATATATATATATATATATATATATATATAGACACATACACAAAAGTGAGTTTTAACACAAAAAACTATAAATCTAACCATGTTGAACTAATAGAGATTTTGTATATGACATATCACAGCTGCTACCATATTTTCATTGGCACAATTTTTTATCTTCCAACTGAGTCTTTTGGCACATGGCCTAGTCTAACTGATTGTTTGGAATCCCTCTAATGCCATTTGAAAATAACGATCGCGACTTGCATTGTGACTACCATCGTGAAACAAACTTTCCATTTTGTTCATCAACTTTCCTTAAGTAGCGGTCACGAACTATAAATCATGATCACTAAATAGAGGAAATTTTTCATACTTTGAGCTTTCTACTTCCATTCAACTTTCAATGAGTTTGTAACTTAAATTCTATAAGAAAAACACTTAAAATGAGCATTATAACCTTTCAATCTATATTGTTAAGATCAAAATAGAGGTTTGACTTAGGTTTGACCAACCTAATTGAACAATTCACTAATTAATAACTCATTATTTAAGGATCATAATTAGCTTCTAGCTTACATGTCATGACTACTCAATGGTTAGAAATAATCAAAGTGATTTGATCATATACCTTTAGCAAGATGATTAACAATGTAATTTGGTACTTTCATTAAAGATGCACCAATCAAACACAGAGTATGGATTTGTGCTTACTTTGTATGAGTTTGATCATGTTTAATTATTTTAATAGATATTAACTTTAATGATCAATTTAGAAGATACTCATCCAACTATCATTATGCTCTGACTAGAGACTTTCAGCTAATCTAGAAAGAACAAGTGGGATATACTCTAAATATTTAGGTTAAAGAATCATTTTTTAAATATTCATTATCTCTATATAGTTCATACTATATCTTAAATATGTCTTATGAGAAATATGTAGTTAGGACAACCAAAATAATAAATCAAAGTATAACAATTTCTTAACTAAATATTATGATGTTCTCAAATCCAAAGTCTACTTACGCACCACTTATAATAATGAACTATAGATATACAAGCGTTATTCCATATGATAGTTCTTAGCGGATCATTTAGTGAACTTATTTTTGTATAAGTACCTATATTCATGTTCCACGTATCTTACATATTCTAATTGTGAGATCAATAGTCTTTTTAACTCTCAAGGAAAGACAATATATATCAGTCTCAATGGTTTTAATCAATATTTAGTCTTGATAGAACATCGATCAATAATATTTAGAAATAATACTTGCAAAGCGTACACATGCTATAAAAGCAATGGATATCCCAAATTATATTTGCAAGACACACACATTCTATAGACTTCATTTTAAGCTTTATCTAAATAAATTAAATAACTATTATTACATAATAATAATAATAAATGAAAGATGAAGAAACTTTTTATGATAATTAATAGATATTATATGAATATTATTTAGTACATTAGTTGCCAATATATTATCTAAAGAGCATATTCTAACATTAATATATCTTTATTTTTTAGGGGATGTTAGCACCTAAGTATTTCCTTTTTGAGAGATTTTCCTGGGTGTATCTCACATTGGCTTGATGTCTTTAAAGATATTTATTATCTTTGGATTAGATGTATATATATATTTTTTTTTTCGGGATATTAGCACCTAACTATTTCCTTTTTGAGAGATCTTTCAGGTATATCTCACACTGGTTTGATGTATTTAAAGATATTTATTATCTTTGGATTAGAGGTAACAACTTTTTACCCGACCCAAAAACGTTCGAATAAGTTGATCCAAACCCGACTTGACTTGAAATGATCTAAAATTCGTAGACCAAATCTGACTCGATTCTGGTCTAATTTATGAATTAATCTGAGTTGACCTGATATTCTCACGACCCATAGGTTGATTTGAATAACTCTATTGAAATTATTAAAAATATTAAAATTTTGATTTGAATAACTCAATTTAAATTATTAAAAATATTAAAATTTATTTAAGAACTAAAAAAAATTATGTTTAATTCTATATAAACTTAATTCAAATGTTCGTTTTTATTATGTATAGTCATTTTGCTTAAAATATAAATTATATTTAAATTATTAAGTATTTAAATAAACAAATTTAATCAATTTACGTTTATATTAAATCTATCTAATTAAAAATGATTTTATAAAGAAAATTAATTTTAGAAAATTATTTTTTTCTTAATAAATTTTGAGAAAATATTATATACATAATCAAGAATCTAAACATATATTTTAAAATATATTTAAAAAATAACAAATGACCTAGCTTGTCAAGTTGAATGATCTAATTTAAATTATTAAAATATTTAAATTTTATTTAAATATTTAAAAAATATTTTTTTATTTTTAATTCTACATAAATTTAATTTAATTACTCATTTTCATTACGCCTAATAATTTGGTTAAAAATAAATTACATTTAATTTATTAAGCTTTAACTAAAAATAAAAAAATTTTAATTAAGTTATATTTATTTAAAATCTATCTAATTAAAAATAATTTTAAAAATAATTATATTTGTTTAATAAATTGTGAGAAAATATCACTTCAATGATAAAAAAAATTTAAATAGACATTTTAAAAATATATTTTTATAGAAGTAAATGACCAATTATCCGATCTAAAATATTATTTTTTAGTGTAAACTCAAAATTTAACATGAACTCGATATGAAATATTTTTTAATATACAAACTTGATTGGTAATCCAAACTCGTCTAAAACTTGAACAACTCGAAGACAATCCAATTCAAAAATGGCCAACTCCAAAATTCTTCGAATTGGCCAATTTATCACCTCTACTTTGGTTGAACTCATAAGAATTGAATCTAAAAAAATGATGAATGAACAAAATCTCTTAACCACTTGGATTAACCATTCAACTTAAAAAAACTACGTATATTGGTTTCAATGAAATGTAGAATAACATATATCATTTAAATTACTTTAACAAAAATATTTTTATAATTAATTATTAAAACTTTATGTTTGAATATATTAAATCCACTGATATTATACTGATATTTATCATATTTAACTAAGTCGTCCCTCAATTTTCAATATTATACTGAGTTAAAATTCACGTTTGTCTCATTATATTAAAAAGTCTTCAATGTTAAAAAAATCATTTTTTTGTTAGTAAAAAAAATCAAATCAAAGCGAATTTTATATTTTATTAGGTTAATTACTTTGAAGTTCTAGTATTTGTCGTATTTAATTAAATCACTTTTTAAAATATTATATTAAATTATTTATCACGTTTTCTCTATAATTTAAAAGGTCTTTACAGCATTTATATGAATTTAACAAAATGACTTTTTAATATAATTGAGCAAAACATGAGTGATAATTTAGTATAATATTAAAAAATAAAAAATTACTTAAATAAATACGGTAAATATAAGAGAATTTAAAGTAATTAATTCTATTGAAAAATAAGGTGGAATATACAATTTCTTGTAATTTAATTAGGTTTAAAAAAAAAAAAAAATCTTTCAAGTTAAAGCACAAAATTACACAAACAGCCAAGTAAGGCTGAGGTTAGGACAAATAAAATCAATAGGATCTGTGTAAAAAATCTTCTCCCCAAACGTGAAGACATGGTCTTATGTGTCTACATTAACCTGCTGCTAAGAATTCGAGACTGCCAATGAGAACACGTGGACGCGGAAATGTAGAAGTCAATTGTCCAGTTCAGTAAAGACGCGTGGAAAATGAAGCCGGCGAGAACAATCAGTGCTCAACAACGTAGAAACCCGGGTTTGACTCTTTGACGCGCAGCATCGTCACCGGAAACTTTGCCTTCTCAAAGTCGGTGCATCAGTTTCACAACAGCCGTGTCTGTTCTCCCTTGTCACCATCACAAATTCCCCATTTATCAAAATCTTAGGATGGATAACCTATCATTATAAACCATAACTTGGGTTGAAATATGTTTTTAATATTGTACGACAAAGCTCAATTGTTTTTTTTTTTTTTTTTGCAATAACTAATAAATTAAAGCAATATCATTTTACTTTTTTTTAGAAGAAATAATATAATTTCATTAATTGAAATATAAAACAATATAAAAATTTACAGCGTAAAAATTTTACAAATAAAATTTTATAATAAAAATTTCATTTTAAAATATCAAATTGAATTGATAATTTTAGATTAAACCAATCGATGGTATCTGTATTTCACCCTAATAATTTTTAGCCATATATTGTCTTTCTTTGAATCCAATTTATCTTTAAATATAGATGTGTTACAGATATTAAGACTTACACTTCTTGAACTATCTTTCGATTATAAATCTAAAAAATCACATAATCACAAAGAAACTTTCAAAATAGAAACATAAACACAATATTAATAACTTATAATTGCAGATTTCAAGAAGAAAACTAAAATTCCTATCAAAAGAAAGGTAATAGAATATATTTAAAAGATTTGAAGAAAAAACAATACATCTAAAGGAATAGAGAATTTATTAAAGAATATATATATATATATATATTGAACAGACAAAAAATTCTTTAATTGCAAGTATAATACAAGTATTAAATAAAAATAACTATTAATTAGATCATGGATAGTAAGAAAAGGAACAAATTACAAAGTTACAATAATCCAATCTTACTGTCTTAGCCCATATTCCAAAGTTAAAGATTTAAGAACCCATAAGAATTTTCGCTCTATTAACTTATGTAATATTATCTTCAAATTGATTACTAAGGCATTAGCTAATGACTAAAATATTTTCTTCTTGATATTTGATAAATACCGAGCAAAGGCCAATCCGAGCTAAGATATATCGAACACCTGCTCAAGGTTTAAGCCCAAACATCTCCAGCAAATATTCTGTAAAAATTCATTCTATAATAAAAGAAGGTTTGGCTTGCCTTTCTCAGAAGATATTTACAAAGATCATGTCATAGTTAAGAATAGCCTACTACAAGATACTTGCCTAATATACAATAGTAATCCCAGTATAAATAGGATCTAAGACCATTATAAAAAAAATAATTTATTTATTGCATAATCTAAATCAATAACAACTCTATTCCCTTCCATCCCCATTTCCATGTTGTTTTTAATATTATGTATGTTATTCTTCTAGGACGTCTTATAACTAATAAGCCCTAGTGGCATTTAAAGTCTTTCATTATCTAAAATACAAAATTCAAGCAAATAACATCATTTTGTTTTTAGACTATACATGAGTAAGACCTATCATAAAATTAAATGGTTTTATCATGAATATTATGTTAGAATTGGATTTTTCATTAGTCTTGATTTAATTATGAGATACATTATTTTTGTGCCCTACCTTGTTATCATAAATGGCGCTCTTCAATAATGATTTTTACTTCAAAAGGTCTTTGCCAAGACAATCCCCTTTCACCTTATCTTTTTTTTTTTTTTTTTTTTGGGGGGTCTGCCGTAAGATTTATCTTCTTTAATAAGGAAAGCATAATTAGAGGGTCAAATTCATGGAATTCAAATTTGTAGGAGAGCACCGTCGATCATACACATCAATCATGTCTTATCATACAACTGATAACATAGCTCAAGTCAAGGCCTTCATATCATAGGTATTTCATCCTTATTATCGCAAATAAATCTTGAAAAATGGTAGAATGGTATTCCCAGATTTATCATGAGTAAAGAAGTGATCTCAACTATTATTATTATTATTATTATTATTATTATTATTATTATTATAACTTCTTGATAAAGTCCTAGGCATAACTCAGTAAGCCACAACTTAAAGAAGCATCTAAACTTAAAGGTGGCAAATAAGTAGGGTTGGGTCAACTTTAGATTGGTTCATTTTCAAATTGGATCAAAATTTTTTGAATGAGTTCAGATTTGAACACTTCAGATTATAGGTGAATGGGGTTAAGTTATCACATTAATATACAAAAAGAAATCTCAGTTATTTTCAAATTTTATATCAAGTTGGATCACTCATAATTTTGAATTTAAAAAAAAAATACAGAAAAGAATATTCTTTTATATGACTTTTAAATATTCTAAATAACTTAAGTTAGATCTATTCAAATTGACTCACAAATTGGATTAGATAGGCTCCTTTAATTTTGAGTTCAGTTTTTTTAGATGAGTTAGGATGGAATCAAATTACCATCTCTATCTACAACACTAATACCTAAAAGGTCGACCATATCTCAATGTAGGCCCATAAAGAACATCACATAGTCATAGATACTCTCATACATCAAGGCTCACAAGAAATCCACCAAATTTACAGCACATAATACATATTTCCTACTAATGATGGTGCTGCTAAAGGATACCATTACATACATAACCATGTCAATAGTTCAACCTACAAGAGGAGTACTAGAAGAGTGGCACCTCACTATGACAAAGTCGCAATTTCCAAATACTCAAGCACAAGAATATTTGGAGAAGGCATGATTATTAGTACATGTAGTATAGTGAATTAGTTGGTAACACATGTATTAAATAATATCATGCTATAAATTAAGTGGGCTATCTGGCGCAGCTGGCAGAGATTTCGCATCTAACAGTAGGACTTAACCTATTTGAAGTGCTAGCAGCATCTGATTTGATGAGCTTCATTTAGGAGTTTTTTGGCAACTGATAGTGCTATTACCTTTTTTTAGACAAAAATGACCTCTATACACTCTGTTATAAAAGTACATTTCTTTGTTTGAGAGACTTTTGCATTGAACTAGTAGCATAAAATGCAAGATACTTTTTTATTTGATGAGCCTTTTGCATTTTTTTTTCTTTATTGTGTAGGCTCATTCATTTCTATACAACACTTCTGAAAGTAATCTCATTTTCATTATATTTTTTTCAATTGATAAATTAGAGTGAAATAAATTTATCATATAAAATTAGATTATACAATTTTTAATTAGGAACTTAAGCTTGACTTAATTTTGTAGTAAAAAATTTTTATATGAAATTTATCTTTTCAAACTATATTTTGCATTTAAATTATGTAAAATGTATAAATATTTTAAAATATATTTAGGTAATATGTACAGATACTTATTTTTTCAATACAATAAAATAAAAATATATTTAGAAGTAAATTATATCTTCAATTGACAAAAAAGTAGGGAATTTCAAATGAAATAAATTATATTTCTCATTCTAGTTTTGATCTATTTAATTCAATATATATATCCTATTAATAATTACTTTATCAATCAATTTATAAATTAACAGTATCAGCTAAATATGATTTATTAAACATTTAATATCTATAAGCTATTAATAACAATTATTAGTTACATCTAATAACTATCCCATATAGACTATTAATTGTTAAAGAAGTTCTTCATCTTTTTATTTTCATATGAACATTAATGATGAAGTTTATAGAATAAACAACCTTACAAAAGATGTTATAATGATGTTATAACTATGAGTTCTTATTACATCATGGTACTATTCCCAAATTTTTATATTTGATGCACTATCAAGACTACTTGTTGATAGAATCGTAAGAGTGATGCATATTATATTTCTTCCTTGAAGGCCAGGAAGTAACTAATCTCATAGGTGGAAATATAGAGATACTTGAAACTAACATATAGGTAGTTGTTACATATAAGTCCACTAAACCAACCTAATTAGAGAATTTCTTATGGAACCTAACCTTTGTGTTTGTAGAAGTCTCGTATAAAAGTTATGTAAGTGATCTTTAGACTTGAGATCACTATAGTATTTCACTTAGAAATTATTATACATTGATTTATACTTGATATTGTCCTAACCATGGATCACTAATGTAGCATATTTTGGTATAATATGAACTAAGTGGAGATAGATTGGTGATCAACAAAGGATTATTGAACCTAAGCAATTAAGAGAATATCCTAATTATTCTTCAAGCAGTTTTATCTTATAAATTCTTATGTAAGATGAGATGATTAGAAGAATCTCATTATAGATTATGATTAAGTTAAAAAACTAAACATAATCAAACATTATATAGAGGAGATATTATTTCCATGCTTTATATTTGATTTTGTTATTAAATAATGAAAGGATTAAATTACACTAAGAGACTTCTTACTAGAAGGTTAGTCAAACCATAATTTGGTAATCCTAAAATTTGAATAGTCATGACATATTATTAAATGTCAATCTTAATATTTGAATATGGTTGATTAATTAGAGAATTAATGATAAATTAAATATTTAATTTATCTCATTCTAAACATTATTTAAGAATTATGACTCACATTTAATGTTATTCTATTAGAAAACTTTAAAGTCATAAATAATAGAAAGTTGATGAGAAATTAAAATGAGATTAAGTGTTCGACTTAATCGAAAGTTGCTTTTTCATTTTAAACTTAATTTTAAGTATTAAAAGTTTTGTGATCATATTGTAATATGGCTAAAAAAGGCTCATAACCCTAATTGGATTTAGTGAAATACTTCCCCTATGTATGGAAGCTAAAAAGGTCGATCAAAGACAAAACAAACCTAGCAAATTAGCACTCTTTGTTGACTTCACTTTCTCTCTCCTATCTACAACTTACTTGAGTATCAAGTTAAGCTTTTTGGATGTTTTTGTTATTCATTCTTTGTATGGACCATTTTAGAGATCGGACACTAGGACAATTATGGTTTGTGATCATCTATTTTTAAAAGTTGCAAGTTTCAAATTGTTCATAAAATTTTTAAGTTAATCACCTTTTATACACCTATTTACTTTATTAATCATATACCTAGTTACTTTATTAATTGTATTCAACATCAAAGAGATCATTGGTTTGGAAATTTAAAATTCTAAATTTTCATGTTTTTTACTATGTCATTAGTTAGTTAAATAAACTTATAATCCACAATAATAGAAAGCTCATTAACCTCTAACCTTTAATCTTCTCTAACAAAACTTATGGGAAAAAGTGAGATAGGTATTGAGTGTCTCAATCAACAACTAAATGGCTATCAGTATGGCTTATCATCATGGAAAACATTCAATCATAAATGCTATTAGGTATCTAAACATGGCTTACATTTTTAAGCAAATGGAAAACACTTCAATATTAGTCATATCAAAATAGTAGTTCAATTCCATGAATTGCCAATTAAGCATTAAAGGATTTCACCTTTCTCCCAATGCCTTGATGTCGTACTAGAGCCAATATAACATTTAAGCATAACATATCATTCATTCATTAATCATTGTTCATTATGATTGATCATGACACATGAAGGGAAATTCACGTCATCCTAAGAACTTTCAATAATCAAAATCAACATTTTGAACACATTACTAGTCTAATAATGTATCTTACATGCATATGAAAAAATATTCCATATATTTCGAAGGCATTAATTATACATATACGTTCATATGATGAATGAACACAAAGAAGATAGAGGGAAATACGTTGAAATGCCACAACAAACATTGTTTACTTATAACTTATTCTCACAAAAGTTTTCATAGCTTCTTAAATGACCTTAAGCTCTTCATTAACCTTCTAGAGAGTTTATAATTAAGCTCTTCAATAACATAACATTATCATATGTATTTATTGAATCTATTGTTTAATTCTTATTTTGATGTTAATAAACAATTGAGGTAATATATATTAAGTGTTTATGTTAGGAATATAGGTCCCTTATTTCAAGCTTGTTTATGCATAAACCCTTTAAGACTTTTAAAAAGAAAATTGAAGCATCCAAGTCATAAAGATAGGTATTCAAATCTCCATACATCATCCTTTAACTCCAAAATGAAGATATAATTCAAGTTAGAAGCCTTAAAATAGGCTAAGAAGGTATTAAAACTCAAGTTAAGTTAAAGGCATATTGGCTATAAATGTGGTAGACTAGACATAATAGTAGGACAATGGTCATACCTATTGAAGTCATCATACAATGGCAAAATATTACCAAAATTAAGTATGAAGTATGTGTTAGACCACATATGCTAGTGGGTTGGCATGGCTATGGTAAAGGTTATTAAAGAACCATATAAGGTTTGCCACTATATAAGGACAAACTTCAAAAAAAGCTATAAAGTCTAAGATAAATGATGATCCATGGTAAGATGGCTATAACTGTGGTAGGATGGTCATGCCATGACAAGTAGCCATTAAAAGACCATTAAAGTTGCCACAATATCGGTAGAGTTGTTATGACATAAAGCAATGTAATGAGTAGTTGTTTGATAGCTTTTTAAAAGATTTTATAGGGTATAAATTGTTAGTTTTTAAAGTGTGTATATAAAAAGACCTTAGATGACCCTTGAAAGGTTACACAAGTGTTTTAAATAGATCTCAAATGCTTTTGTGATTGAAAATCAAGTTAGAATTTTGAATTTGGAAAATTCTTATATGGATAAACTTGTGTTCTAATGCTAGTTAAGGCTTCTTTAAGCATTACTTGTATTTTATTATGAGATAAGGTTAATATTTAGTTTAGGTTACCTTTACATTGAACAACTTATGCTAGTGCTATAAACTAGTTTTGAAGTAGTCTAACTTACATCCTTAAGTAAGTTTTGTGGACTTAATTAGGTAGAACTAAGCTTATAAGGTTTAAGTAACACATATAAGCTACTTGTGACAATAGAATTCTCAAGTGAGTTATACATGAAGAGGGGATATGGGTATATAAATATTTATTATCATGCCTTATTTTCTTCCATCTTATTTATGTGTTTGAGCTTATTTTTAGTTCCATGAAAATGTTTTCAAACTTAATTCACCCATTTTCTTAGGTTCCTAGGGGATGATAAATGGTACAAAGCTAGTTGCCTCTTTAAATAAGTATAGGAAAAGTAAAGATCATGGAAAATCAAAAAGCTCAATCTATGTTCAAGACTCCATTCTTTGATAATGCTAAATATTCCTATTTTAAGAGCTATATAAAAGTCATCCTAGAAGGTAAAGGTATTGAACCATAGGATATCATAAAGAATATAAGGTCCATAACTACAAAGATCATTAATGAAGCTATATATAATGGTAAAACTTAAGGATACACGGTCATTGAAAGAGAATAAGGTTGATGCTAAAGATCGTAGATATATTCCACATTGTTCATTAGATAAGATGAAATATGAAAATTTTTAATGTGTACTTTGACCAAAAAAATTAAGACACTTTATAAACCTAACATGAAAATACAAATAAGATAAAGAAGAGAAAGATCCAAATACTCTACATCAAGTATGAATTTTTCTTGTACAAGACTAATGAGGCCATTATCAATATGTCAATCAATTCATTACTATAATGGAGTCTCTTAAGGCTCTGGGTAGAGTGTAACAAATGAGGCATATAGTAGTAGTAGCAGTAGTAATAATAATTATTATTATTGTTGTTGTTTGTGTTGTTGTTGTTGTTATTGTTGTCATTATGCACATACATACACTTAAATTAACTTTCAAACTAAGAACTTTTAGAGAATGATTCACAGTTAGAAACTATTGTTTATGTTAATTAGATAAAAGAATATTTGTAGATTTATTTTTTCACATTTAAAAATTTCATACATACTCAAATTAATAAAAGCAAAAAAATAAGTTCAATAATTAATCAATTAATACAATAACTAATTTAATTTTTACACAAAAATAAATTAATTCATAAAAATTTATCATTCACGAAAATAAAATAATTCAAATTTTTTTAATAAATCAATCTCAACTCTCATGAGCTCATCATAAAAAAAAAAAAAAAAAAAAAAAAACTGGCCACACTACATTAATCAATTGCAGGTCACTTTACAATCAAGGAGCAAACTTCCTTTTATAACAACAAAATAAAGGAAAGTACAGGTTTGAGTATGGATATGAGAAAGCAAAGTCATAAATATTTTATGAAGACTGTCATGATAAGCAAATATAACATAATAAAGCAAAAATCAAAATTTGAAAAATTAGATTAAAATCCTATGTATATTATAACTTGTTAACATGTGTCACATCAATCATGTGTATATGTAACCTAAAAAATGAAAATTTATGCCTATAAGGTATTTTTGTTTTCTTTAATGTGTATTATTGTCTTATACATTTTCTTAAATTTCTTATAAGTACTTTTATATGTTAGAAAAACCTTATAATAATATTAGGGTTAGGATTGAGCTACTGTAATATATCTCAACTTGAAAGCTAGATGGAAAAGGTCTTATTATGTTAGGTAGCTAAGCAAAGGAAGAAGCTTTAGGCCAAACAAATAAGAGATTATTTTAACAAAGACTCTTAATAAATATCAAAGACTTTAAATAAAGCCAAATAGAGATATTATTGTTAGAGGTCAAAATGGGTCAGATCAACAAGTTTAGGTTGAATCAACTTCGAATTTGGTCATTTTTTAGTGAAATCACTTTGGATTATGAGTGAGTTAGATTGAATCATCAAGCCAAATGTTGACCATAGACCTTAAGATTGATAAGATATTTGTCTTAATCACATGTTTGAATGATATTTTGAATGACAATAAAACCTTGAAAAGTTTTAATTAGTTCTTTTACTTACAGGTTTTACCTTGGCATAAAGGTATTATTGACTCCTAATTCATAATACTTTGAAAAATATGTCCATAGAATAAGCTTTTAAGCACCTAGCTTGTGAAGTCCCAAGGATTTTAAAGGAATGTTGATTCTTTTAAATGCTTTTAAATGAATGGAAAGAACCTAATGAGGAAGGCATACCCAATCAGGGGAGGCTTTAGGTCTTAAAATACTTTTAAAGATAGAGACAAAGCATTTAAGAAAAAGGAAAACCATGAACTGATCAAGGAATGGTGGAACGACCCACACATAAGGTGAATGGCCTTATGAACGATATACAAAATGGCCTATACATGAAGTGAATGACCTTGTAAATAAGCCCATGCATATATGGAATGGCATGTGCATATATAGAATGCATGTTCCATAAATGGAATAGCCATTCAAAGAAGAAAATAGCCAACAAAGGAAAGTGGACCAAGTTGAATAGCCCAAAATGCCTTGGAATGGGCTAAGTGAACGATCCTATTCACTATGTAGAAAAAAGAAAAAAAAACAAATAAAAAGATGAAACAATTGAGTTTGTTTTAGAACAACCTGAGTGAATCGCCCCGTTCAATAAAAAAAATGAAAAAATTTAAGCAGAGAATTTGAACAGCTTTGTAGCCATTCTAAGAGACGGCCAAAATAAGTTGGCAATGATCATATGAATCACCCATGCAATAGTATGAATGACCAATGCATTATGCAATTACTAGTTTTTTAAAAGCTAACAAACTTATTTTTTGTCTACGACTAATTTTTGAAAAATTCTCCTATATATGGACCACCATATAAACCTTTTGTAAGGTTATAAATCTACAGAAAATTAATATATCATTTAAGCTTCAACTCCTTTTTTTTAGGCAGATTTATTTTTTTATGAGAATTTGTAATTAAATTTGAGTTAATGGGAATAGGATTTTTTTTTCTTTTTTTTTTTTTTGTATTGTTGTCTATTTTAGAGGTTTAGACACTTACTAAAGTTCTATCCTTTTTGAAGTTATTAAGGTTGGTATTGTAAGTTTAAAAATATTAAGGGGTGAGTTTATCTCTCTTGACCTTGGTAGAAAAGAGCGGTAAGGTTCATCCTTAACTCATAAAAGATATGTTATATTTGAACATATAAAAAACAATGAAAAACCTAAGCGGATTCTCAGATAGTGGATGTAAGCATTGTAGGTCAAACTACTATAAATCCCTATGTTGAATTGTCTTTTCTCTTTTCACTTATTTAATTTTAGAAGCAATCAATTCACTCCCCTTTGGATTGCCATCTCCACATAGTTTTACATGAAGATATACGAAAAAAATAGATTATTTTTAGGTCATTTTTTGAGTTTTTGATCTAGTTATATCACTCGTAATTTTGACTTTTAAAAAACTATTATTTTAATTTTTAAATAAATTTTAAATATTTGTAATAATTTATATCATGTCATTCGGTTAATTCATAGATCGAGTCAAGGTTAGATCATTTCAATTTGATTTATAGGTCTATTAGGATTGAGTTTAATTGATAAATTTTTAGGTTTGCCACTTTTCAAATGGATTTAAATCGAATTTTCAAATAGGGTCAAAAGTTGTTATCTCTATTATTATTATTAATCATAAAATAAAAAAAATTATCCATTTAAATATTATATATATAGAGAGAGAGAGAGAGAACTGTAAGAGAATTGAATTTTGTACTTAGCATTTAAATTTCTTTTTAAAGATTGCACATATTAGTTGAGTGTTTGGAATAAAGAGATTATGTTAATTGCAAGATTTGATCAACACATATCAATTTGATTGTCTAGTGAAAAAAAGTCTAGAAATATAATTTGAGGAGAGGATATATGTTGGTTAGAGTTGAACCGTGTAAAATTGAACTATTCAATTTTCCTATGATCTCTTTTTTAGTGTTTTCACTTTTCAATTGAAAAAGTTGTAAAACTTAATTTTTTAATTTTTGAATTGCTTAAGGAATAAAGACTATATTTGATATGATGTAATTAAATATAATACAATATAATCAAATAAAATTTTAGGTCAATAATTTTATTAAATTTATATTTTATTATATTTCATTATAATGGATTACATTCTACTAAATATAATAAAAAATTTTATTCATATATACTAATGAAAAATTATTAATGCAAGACAAATATTCGATTAAGCATAAATGACAATTGACAAGTAAACCACTAAAGGGGACACAATAAAGTATGGGGAAGACCCTTTTTTGAGCTTTTTATTAGTTTTATACTTACGTTTAATAATGACAAAATCCACTCATTAGGGTGCGGTATTTTATGCTCTAATGAAGCTTTTCTAGATAATAAAATATATTCAACAACATAGCAATATTTTTAAAATTAGATTTGTTAGTGAATTAAATAATTAATCAATTTTTTATTTGATCAATTTAACTTATATGATTAATACAATTTAATTGATTAAATAATAAATAAAATTTTAAAAATATTATAAAAATAGTTTTAAAAAATAAAATATTTAAAAATAGAAATATATTTATAATAATAAAAAAAATTAATACTGAAAACTTATCTAAAATTAATTGAACTGATTATTAATCTGATTTCCAATTTTATCAGTACGATCAATTAATCTAATTCAATTTTCGAAAACATAAGAATATAAGGTTATGGACTATAATCGCAGCATTAGAATAATGCGAGGGAATGGAATTATGATACAAAATTGTATGACAATTAGACAAGTAAGCCAAAAGGTGAAAGCTATAAACCTCTGTCCAAAAGCTTATAGTAAATTATTAAAAAGAAATGCACATGTGAAAAAGGATCGTGTGCCCTTAACAATCATTTTAAAAAATTTAAAAAAATTAAAAATTGGATAATCATGTGCACTTAATAATCATTGCCTCTATAGAAGAGTGGATACAACACGTTTGGACAAACAGAAAGGGAAGAGCGAAATGGATTGGGGAAGAGAGATAAAGTGTGGGAGAGCCAATTTTGGTATGAACATATTAAAGTTTAGTGACTTAATTGTAAACGTGTATTATCTTTAACAACGACTCAGTGGCAAAATCATGAAGTTGGGTTTTGAGTGGCATCGAGATTATATTTTCTTTAGTGGTGACAGTTAGTAACAATCTATTGATATACCAAATCGTTAACAAAAATTGAAGTTTTCAGAATTATATTCAAACTTATATTTATACGGATAATTTCTGAATACTACCACTTTAATCATCTAGTTAAAGTTGTAGATTCTTTGTTGAAAATAAACCTTATCAACCTTCTATATAAAAGTTTTAAAAAAAATCTTATAAAATTTGAATATTTTTGCACAGATAATGTAAAACTTATATTGGGTACAAGAAATAGCAAAACATTTTGTAATAAGGCTTGAAATGTGTATTGTTTAGTTATGATTTCATGTTATGCTTGCATTGAAAACAAACAAAAAAGATCAAGACTTTATATAATATTAGGGAGTCACTGCCCTAACATAACCATTTTTGTTTGAAATTTCTCACACATCTTATTTATCAAATGGTTAATAAGAGTTTAGACAATAAGTATCACTCAGTTGAACATACATGAAATTTAAAATTAATATAGTTCAGTTTAATCAATTTTCTAACTTACCAATTCATTCTAATTTGTAAACATCAAGTGTAGCAACTTTTTAGACTTCAATTAGTTTGCGACTAGAGATAGTATATCGGTTGGATAGGATATATTTGGGTTGAATAGAATATATTTGAGTTGGATCAACTTCAAATTGAGTCACTTTTAAATAATGTTTTTTAAGGCTGGTTTGAGTCAAAACTTTAACTTGTGGGCTAATAGAGTCATTGAATAAATATTTAACAAGAAATTAAATTATATTTCAGTTTCAAATTGGATCAGTCATAATATTATTTTTAAATAAAATTTAAATATTTTATGAATTTAAATTGAATCATTTAGATTTATTCATGATCAAATCAAGATTTAGCCTATTTGAATTGACACATAGGTAAGATTATGATCGGATTATATTTCACTAAAAAAATTTCAAATTAAATTTTCAGATTATTTCGAGTTTGAATAGTTTTATACTCTCTTTCAAATTAGATTAGATTTGCATTAATTTTTCAAATGAATTCAATATAATTTTCAAATCAGACTAAAAACAAACACCTTGATTTGTGAGTCCATTTTCAGAAAAAACAATTAATAAAAAATAACACTTCTTAAAAAACTAATTCTTGAAAATTAGTTATTTTGTATTTGATTTATATTTTTAATAAATATATCACTGATTTATTTATTTTACTCATTAGCTTTTAGTTTAGTATCACTGATTTACTTAATTTACTCATTAGCTTTTGAAAATTACTATTGGTTAAATTTCATTTAATTTGATACATTTTTTAACAATCAAATACAAAAAGAATAATATAATTTTTGAAAGTGAAATTTTATTAATTAACTGTCTTCCAAACAAGCTATAAGCCCAAAAGGAAAAAGAGACAAAGGAGCACATGGAGATGGAGGAAGGGTAGCGTTGGATACTGGGGGGCGGCTGCCAAATCAGAGGGGCACCCCATGCGCCAGAATTCCATTTCCGTGGGGTCCCCTTTCAGTGGATTTTGGGGCGCCATTTGTGTCCGTCTATTTCTATCTGAGAGTGAAGACACGGAATGTTAGTGTTTCCTACCATTGATTCCACGAACCAATGGTCCATTGTGTGTATTTTTCCCTCTTTTCACATTATTTATAATACTATTCATGGCTTTTTTTTTTTTGGGAGAATTCATGGGTTAATTTTATATACAGTGGCAGAATGAAAGATTTATTCTAAGAGTTTCGCTTATTATTAAATATAAAATTTTTTATATAATTAAATAAATATTTAATAATTAAAATACCAAAACAACAAGTATATGCATTAATTTATAATTTATAATATCTTTTTAATTTAAATTTTTATTTCTAATTCACAACGAATTATTTATTTTTAATATATTTTGAATAAATTTCCTATTTTACTATAACTTCATAATATTTTAATTCATAATAAATTTATAACAAATTAATTAAAATTTATAATTTAAAATTCATAATAAAAATAAATTTTTTTATTTTTAAATTAGAGTTTTTAATTCACAACATATTTCTATTTCTAAATTAGAATTTCTATTTCAAATTCAATTAATTCATATATTTTAACAAATATGAAAGAAAAAGAAGTGAATGCTATTATTTTAATGCAAAATTAAGTGAATTAAAATATAAAAGATATAGTCACCTTTGATTAAATCCAAAATTGAGTACAAATTTTTCAAATGTTTGATAATTTATCTAAAAGATTGATGAAAATTTAATTTTTGGAGAATAATTTAAATTTTTTTTGAAAAAAAATGAGATGATTAAATAAGAAAAAAAAGAAATTTTGAATTGAGAGATTTGAAACGTGAGAAATTATGTGTTAGAGAGGGACGGACTTTAAACAACCATATATATATATATATATATATATAATCAAGATTTACCATTGTTCACTTGACGTGTCATCATATGGCAATGCTTTTGTCATCTTTGCATCAAAAAGTTGATATGTATATATATAGAAATCAAGATTCACCATTGTTCACTTGACGTGTCATCATTTAGCAATGCTTTTGTCATCTTTGCATCAAAAAGTTGATAGACGCTCATGCTCTCTATCCCACTAAGCTGATGCAACCATACATGTAGATAATTTTTTTTTAATTTAATTTAATATACGTTTCTTTATTCCAAAAAAAATATGATCAGCATTTTTTTATTGAGTCCAATGAGTACAAAGAAAAATTAAGGGTATGTTTGGTTTAACGTTGACAATCAGTGATTAGCGATAACATTTAATGGTCAAGTGTTTGATAATGCAGCGGTTAATTATAAACGATTAATAAATATAAAATATTTGATAATATAATAAATAGCTATAAGTTATCAAAAAATATTAAGTGTTCGATAATGTAGTAATTGAATTTATAACTATATTATAAAATGATTAAAAAATTATGTTTATACTTTAATTAATTTTATGTAGAATACAAATATGTATAATGGTAAATAATGATAAATATAAAGTTAATACCAGAAAAATATTCAAATGTTAAAAAAACTAACTTTCAGCGTCCGATTATATTTTTTAAACATTAAACATTGAAACCTTATATTTACCAAATATTTTTTTAGCGTTTGAATATTCAATCACTAAACATCAATGAGTAAATATCAAACCAAACAAAAACTAGATAATAAATTTAATTAAAATTAAATTGAAATTAGATAAAGAAATATTTCATATTACATAAAATAAAATTAAATTGAAATTAGATAAAGAAATATTTCATATTACATAAAAAATAATAAATATTGCAAAAAATAAATAAATATTTATGTGTTCTAATTTTCTTTGTTTTTTATTTTGTTATTTAGGTCTCTCGCTGTTTTCGCAACCTGGAACCAATGACCATGGATAATTTAGCTGTCCTGCTACCAAGGCAAATTGGAGGGAGGTCTTTTGTTATTTAGGTCGGCTGTAGCTATAACGCGGCCATGAATAGATGGCATAATGTTCGGTGGAAGCAGCTCTTTTTCATGGGCCCAAAAAGTGGGGAAATTACTGGATTTCATTTTCATTTCATTCCTCTCATAAGCTCATTTTTCCACCACAACACTCACCTAAAAATAACAATAACTTGAGTTATATATTATTTTTCATGGATAATATTATTTATATGCAACATATACGTATGACCCATCTTCCTTTTTCTGATAGAACCTTAAACCACACACACTAGCTACATGTATATGGCATAGACTTCTTCTACATTGTTCTTGGATTGTGCCATTTTTTCGGGGATTTGAGTTCATAAGAATAACACATACATCATCAAAGTTTTGGAGGCTACACTATGATTATTTGCTTTCCCATTTGATGAAATTGTGTTAGATGAATAGATTCAAGACGCATAACCCATCATCTTTGCTTTAGTCTATGAGATTATCAATTGGATTTTGGCGGCAGAGGGCTACCTGTCTCAATCACTTCATAAAACTTTTCTCAGTTAGTTGAGGATCTTTTTCTTTTTGATTTGTGAGGATGAACCACTTCGTTGTCTACGACTTTTGGACAAAAAAAATTCAAATGTCATCAATGCGCATTGCAAATTTTGAAGCGGAGTAAGATATTTTTTTTTAAGCAGTGGAGAGAGTGATTACGTTAATAAGATTCAAACCCTAACGAATAAAAACATATTCTGTTATGATATTACATAAATTCTTAAAACTCTTCTAGATATAGGCCTGTTTGAAATAAATTACAATAGAAGAAAATAATTCTATTAATAAAATTATTTCATTTTAACAATAAAATTCTTTTCATCATTTCGAATTTTGTTATTCGAAATGAATTTATAATGTACTGAAATATTTTTATTTTCTTAAATATATGCATTTATTTAAAATAAATATAGTATTGATTTAAGTTATAAAGTTATTAGGGTAATTTTATCTAAATTTTTAATTAAAATAATTTCTCTTAAAACCTAATTTGATCATCTCATCAAATCATTTCTTTCCTAAATGAAAGAATTCAATTTTTTTAAATATAGACTTTCCAAAAAAATCATTAAAGTATAATTCAATTCTTTTGAAGTTAAAATTTCCCAATGGGATTATACAGATATTATTTTACTTGAATATTTTAATATTTTGCATGATAAAAAAGGCTTTCGATAACTAACCCACGAACATTATAAAAAATTAAGAATCAAATGTTTAAAAACATCTTTTGAGTTGTTTATCTAGGGTTGTGTTTTGAATATCACTATTAAACTAAAAAAATGATTTTTTCTTAATATATATGCTTTTATTGAAAATATAAATAAAAATATTCTAAAATAAAAAATTAATAACATACTTTTTTTTTAGAATGTGCAACCAAATTTTACTTAGATAAGATTAAACAAATAACAGGTTTTAGTTTCCTTATTCATGATTTTATTTTACAAAAATGTATGTTAACTTTCTCTAGTTGTAAATTTTAGTTAATTGTCATGTAAAATCTTGAATACAATATTTGAAAACAAATAAACTAAGAAAAAAAAGGATCAAATATTATATATTCCGTTAATAATTTTTTTTAAGATAAGCACAAATTTATATTTCTTTGCACACAAATTCTTTGTTTTCCATTTTTCAACTTTTTGTAATGTCTTATAATTTAAGAAGACATTAGAATTAGAAATTTACCAGTTTACAAAAATTAGAAAGTTAACAAATAAAATAAATTCTTAACTCAAACATAAAACAAAATTAATAAGAAAAACTTATCCACTTTGAGCATAAGTGAATAACAACTCAAATAACTATTCATAACTCTCAACAAAAATTATTATAACATAATTTATTTTTTTAAAATATACTTATATTTATTTAATTTCAATTCTAATTATTTCATTATATATATATATATATATA
>CATIWR010059578.1:0-10285 GCA_949677035.1 Omphalea diandra | reverse complement strand
TAACTTAGGCTTTTTACCATTTCATAGCTCATAAAAAGTTTTATTAAGAATGAGTCTTTTGAAAACTCGATTTGCAATATAACACGAAGTGTTGATAGCTTCAACCCAAAAGTAATTTGGCAATGAACACTAATTGAGCATAGTTCTAGCCATCTCTACTAGTGTCCTATTTTTCCTTTTTACAACACCATTTTGTTGTAGTGTTCTAAGAGTTGAAAAGTTATGGAACATCCTATTCTCTAAACAATAAGATTCAAAAGACTCATTTTGAAATTATTTTCCATAATCACTTCTTATGGAAGACATGAAGTAACCTTTTTTTATTTTGAATCCTTTTTGCAAAAATTTTAAAAGCATCAAAAGTATCATGCTTATAAGGTAGAAAGGAAAACCAAGTAAACCTAGAGTAATCATCAGCTAGGACTATTGCACAATGTTTTCCACCTAAACTAACACTCCTAGTAGGTCCTATCAAGTCCATGTGAATTAATTGAAGAGGTCTAGATGTACTTACAATGTTCTTTGCTTTAAAAGAAGATAGATATTTCTTTCCTACTTGGCAAGGACCACATGTCTTGTTTCCAGAGAACTTTAGCTTGGGAAGACCTTTTAGTAGCTTTCCTTTTGGTAAGCTTTATAGGAGCTCCATGCTAACATGTTTAAGTCTTCTAAGCCATGGCTAAGCTTCACTACTAAGAGGCATAACACACTTAAAAGATTGGTTACCCAAATTGTCTAAGTCAATTAGGTAGATATTGCCCTTCCTTTCACCTTTGAAAACTACCTTTTTATCCATCAAACTGGTAACTCGACATTCTCTAGGGTCAAAGGTGACTTGAGTACCTTTGTCACATAATTGACTTACACTAAGCAAGTTATGTTGTAAGCTATCAACAAGTAAAGCATCATTAATTAAAGAACAACTATTCTTACCAATGGTCCCAATGCCAATTACCTTACCCTTAGCATTGTTTCCAAATGTGACATTGCCACCCTCTTTTTTGTTTAAAACTATGAATAGCTTCTTATTACTCATCATGTGCTTTAAGCATCCGCTATTCACATGCCAATCATTTGCTTCATTGATGGCTGCCAAACAACCCTATACAACATAAGTAAATCATCTTTGTTTTGGTACCTAAGCATACTTGGGTCCTAAGGGGTTAGGTTTTGAAGGATCCTCCAATTTGAGGTATGCCTTCCTAATGTAGCAATAAACATTTATGTGTCCATACTTCATGCAATAGCGGCATTGGAGTTTAGGCCTATGTGTCTTTCTCATATGCATTGCCTTGGTATGAGTGAGGGATTTTCTCATACCAACATGATGTGAGTGTGAGCATGGACATATATGAATGGGTGTAAATTTTTTGTATGTGTTTGAATGAACATGCTTTTTATTGTATCATGTATGCATGGTTGGCCTTCTTAGGAATAGGCCTTGAGCCTTATTGCACCTTTCCTTTACCCTTAGGCAATAGTGGTTTAGTGCTTTGAGCACTTTTCTTTCCAATAACCTCAATAATTGAAGTTTGAGGTGTTGAGGCCTTGATGAATGTTGTGACTGAAAATGTAGAAGAAGCGGCTCTATTAAAGCCTAAACCATGCCTAATTAAGGGAAGTCTTTGTGATATAATAAGTGTATCCAAAGCTTCTTTACCCTTGTAGAACTTAGAAACAGAGTTTTTAAGCTCAATGACTTCTTCTTTTAAGGAGTCATTCTCTTTTCTTAAAGAAGTTAGGGATGAAGATGGCTTAGTTAGAATCTTTATAGATTTTTTGAGTCCTTCATTTGAAGCCCTCGATTCACTTATAAGACTACTTAGGGATTTAAACTTATCCTCTAATTTAGTGCACTTCTTCTTATAAGTTTTCATTTGTGACTTATACTTGTCACATTTCATGGTCAGAGCTTTTAAAAGCTCTTATCTACATCATCTAACTCATCATATTCAGAATGAGAGTGAGGTGAAGAGCTTACCTCATTAGATGAATCCTTTTGAGCTATGAAGCAGATGTTTGTAACCTCTTCCTCTTCATCTTCTTCACTTGAGCTATCATCCCAAGTAGCTTTGAAGCTCTTCCTTTTCTCTTTGTCCCTTTTCTTCTTCTTGTTCAACTTGGGGCAGTCATATTTGATGTGGCTTTGCTTGTCACATTCATAGCAAGTGACTCTATTCAATCATTCTTTGGGAGTTGGAGTTGTTTTCTTAAAGTTTCTTCTTTCTTTTCTTCTTCTAATCAACTCCTTAGTTCTTCTTAAAAGCATTGTTATCTCCTCTTCCTCTTTATCACTTTCCTCTTCAGTTGAGCCTACTTCTACCTCCTTCTCCTTTGATGAAGACTTGAGTGCCAAGGTCCTCATTTCTTGTTTTTCAGATTTCTCTCCTTGACCTCTCATTCTCTTCATTTCTTTATCCTTCTCTAAAGCTAACTCATGAGTTAAGAGCTTACCTATTAGGACATCCATTAGCACTTTTCCTATCTCTGAGTTGGACTCTTGGATACTACACACTCTTGCACCCAAATTTTCAAGAGGTTGAGATTTTTGAATTTTTGAATTTACCTCATCTTAGTGAGAACTCTCCTAAAGTGCTTCATGTTGGTGATGATTGCAAAGTCTATTTGTCATGTTTGTGATGCTTTCTCCCTCCTTCATCATAAATAACTCCCACTTCATCACATGCATTTCAAGTTGGCTAGATTTCACTAGGTAATGCCCTTATTGTTGTTCTCCAAAGCCTTATAAATCTAATGAGTAATAAGGCAATGTTGGACCCTTCTAATTTCTTCTCTTTAGAGAGAACTTAAAAGGCTTGTCATGACTCTTTTATTTCTGCCATTGGATCTCTTATGCACTTTAACCCACTCATCTTTAAGGATTAACTCCTCACTCATCCACCACTTTGGTAGGTGGCTTTCACTCCCTTGTAACAGTATCCTAGAGATCTACCACATCACTATCCAAATAGATTTACATCCTATACGTCCAATGAGTGTATTATGCTCCATTGAAATATGGCTTGAGGTGAGTGTGGATTCCTTTTTGTGCCATGATCTTTTACTCACACAATTAAGCTTTAGAGTGAGACCTAACTCTAATACCACTTATTGGCCTAGTGCACCAAAAAGGAGGGTTGAATTGGTGGTTGATTAAAAATTTTTTTAAAAAAATAGTTGTGTCTTTCACCTATTGATTGTCTAAGAAATATAGTCATTGTGTTCAGCCAACTACTCAAAAGTCATAATTGCGAGACAACTTTCTCTTCAGCACAATGGAGACCGTGTATTCTTTTGTTTGGTGGGAGACAACACCTTCTTTAAGTCATGGTCATGACAAATGATTCACGCTCATGGTTTTTAATTTCCATCAGTTGCCTTAGACACTTGGCGTTTTGTGGTTGTGGCTTTCATTCCCTCCTTTATTACTATGAAATTCATTATGGCAACTTAAGACATGATACCACCACGAATTCCTCTATGAATAATCCAAGCTCCCTTTGGTTGAGTTGCAACTTCAAATTTTCCTACAAATTCCTCTGTCCTAGCTCCATCCATTTTTAAAGTAAATTCGTAGTCATAATTTAGGGGATATTGACTGCGAATTTTGATGTTCTTTTTAAAGATGGAGATTTTGACTTCCATCTAACTTTTAATGAAAATGTAACTTGTAAATTGCAAAACAACACTTGAATCAAAGCATTGGAATTGATCAATCTTCATTGTGAAGGTCAAAAGAGGCTTATGACTTAGGTTTGACTAATGTAGTCCAGTAAGATCCAATACTTACACCCTTAGATGTATCATTAATGATTAGGTCCTTTGGGTGATGTTTGGAGATTCTCTAATTCATGGGAAGCTCTTGATTTAGGGTTTCTACTTGTTGATGCTAAAGTTCCACTTCTTCTCTTGATGATTTGCCTTCATCATGGTCTTTATCCACCTCTATTGTGGATGAATCTAATTCTAATTTCTCAAAGTCACCTATAAGATTATCAATAAGAGAACCTTTCCAAGATCAAGTTTATTAGATTCATCGAACATAATGTTCATGGACTGTATAACAACCCTATAACTCTTATTAAAAACTCTATAGGCTTTGCTAGTAGTGGAATAATCTAGGAAAACTCCTTCATTTATTTTTGAATCAAAATTTCCAAGATTATCCTTGGTATTCAAGATATAGCACTTACATCTAAATACTCTTAGATATGACAACTTAGGCTTTCTACCATTCTAAAGCTCATAAGAGGTTTTATTAAGAATGGGTCATTTGAAAACATGATTTACAATATAACATTAAGTTTTGATAGTTTCGGCCCAAAAGTAATTAGGTAGTGAATACTCATTGAGCATAGTTTTAGCCATCTCTACTAGTGTCCTATTTTTCTTCTATACAACACCATTTTGTTGTGGTATTCTAGGAGTTAAAAAGTTATGAAAAATCTCATTCTCTAAGCAATAAGATTTAAAAGATTCATTTTGAAATTCTTTTGCATGGCCACTTCTTATAAAAGAAATGAAGTAACTCTTTTCATTTTGAACTCTTTTTGTAAAACTTTTGAAAACATCAAAGGTATCATGCTTATGAGCTAGAAAAGATACCCAAGTAAACCTAAAGTAATCATCAACTAGGACAAGTGCATAAAATTTTCCACCTAAATTAGCACTCTTAGTAGGTCCTATTAAGTCCATATGGATAAGTTAAAAAGGTCTAAATATACTTACAACATTCTTTGCTTTGAAAGAAGATTGATGTTGCTTTCCTATTTGGCATGGTCCATATGTCTTGTCTTTAGAGAACTTTAGCTTGGGAAGATCTTCCACTAGCTTTCCTTTTGATAAGCTTTGTAGGAGCTCCATGCTAGCATGTCCAAGCCTTCTATGCCAAAGCCAAGCTTCATTGATAAGTGACACAAGACACTTAAAAGATTAGTTAGCCAAATTATCTAAGTCAATTAGGTTGGTATTACCCTTCATTTCACCCTTGAAGACTACCTTTTTATCCACCAAAGTGGTAACTCGACATTCTCTAGTGTCAAAGGTGACTTTATTACCCTCATCACATAATTGGCCTACACTAAGCAAATTATGTTGCAATCCATTAATAAGTAAAACATCATCAATGAGAGAACAACCATTCTTACTGATGGTGCCAATGCTAATTAGCTTACCCTTGACATTGTTTTCAAATGTGACATTGCCACTCTCCTTCTCTTTTAAGGCCATGAATAACTTTTTATTGCCTGTCATATGCTTTGAGCATCCACTATCCATATGCCAATTATTTGCTTAATTGGTGGCTGCCAAACAATCCTACATAACACAAATAAATCATTTTTATTTTAGTACTCAAGCATACTTGGGTCCTATGGGGTTAGGCCTAGAAGGATCCTCCAACTTGAGGTGTGCCTTCCTAATATAATAATGAATGTTGATGTGACCAAAATTCATGCAATAGTGGCATTGGAGTTTAGACTTATGAGTCTTCATCCTATAAATGGCCTTAGTATGAGTGAGAGTTTTTCTGATACCAACATGGTGTGAATGTGAGCATGAACATGAATGGATGGATGTAGAAGCGAATGTTTTATGTATATGTTTAGGTGAGCATGCTTTTTGTTGTAAATATATGCACGATTAGCCTTCTTAGGGATAGGCTTTGAGTCTTGAAGTGCCTTACCTTTGCCTTTGGGCAATGGTAGCTTAGTGCTTTGAGCACTTTTCCTACCAACTACCTCAATGCTAAATGTTTAAGGTGTTGGGCTCTAATGAAGGTTGTAGGTGATGGTGTAGATGAGGAGGCTCCTTTAAAGCCTAGAACATGTCTCACTAAAGGAGATATTTGAGATACAATAAATGTATCTAAAGTTTTTTTCCCTTAAAAAACTTAAAAATATAATTTCTAAGCTCAATGACTTCACCCTTTAAGGAGTCATTTTCCTTTTTCAAGGAGTTTGGGGATAAAGATGATTTTGAAAGACTCTCAACAAATTTTTTGAGTTCTTCACTTGAAGTCCTTAATTCACTTACAAGATAGTTTAAGGATTTAAATTCATCTTCTAGCTTGGAAATTTTTTTTTATAAGATTTAATTTGTGACTTGTGTTTGTCACATATCAAGGTGTCAGCTTATAAAAGCTCATCATCTACATTATCTAACTCATCATATTCTTCATAAGAATGGGGAGAAGAACTTACTTTATTTGATGAATCATCTTGTGCCATGTAGCACAAGATTGTAACTTCCTCCTCTTCGTCCCTCCTCACTTGAGTTGTTATCCCAAGTGGCTTTGAAGCTTTTCCTCTTCTTCTTATCCCCTTTCTTCTTCTTTTTCAATTTAGGGCAGTCATACTTGATGTGGCCTTGTTTGCCACATTCATTACATGTAGCATCACCTAATATTTCTTTGGGGTTTGGAGTTACTTTCTTAAAGCTTCTTCATTCTTTTCTTCTCCTTATCAACTCCTTTATTCTTCTTGAAACCATGGTTAGCTCTGCCTCCTCTTTGTCACTTTCCTCTTCACTTGAGGCCACCTCAACTTCCTTTTTCTTGGATGAAGTTTGAAAGCCAAGGTTATTCTTTCTGGTTTTTCTAATTTGTCTCTTTGTCCTCTCATCTTCTTCATTTTTTCTATAACATCCCTATCCACATTCATTGGCATTATCACATGAACTATTCATTGCATAAATGATATAAAATCCCATATGAACATATGCATTTGATAAATGATCATTTAGTCATGCGATTTGTAGAAGCATGACAATGAAGCTTGCACCATTATATTTGGGACACTTGAACATATATGTAGTGTTTGTATAGTTGCATGGAAAATTATTTTATGTTGTGTGCATGTTATAGTATCACAAATAATGGTGTTTTAGAGTTTAATTAAAAGTATAAGGAGCATTTAGGGATTAAGAGATGGATGAAGGTGCTTAAGGAGTGAAGAAGAGGGACTAAAAGAGGAAAAGTGACCTTCCAACCAATGGAAATTAAGCACCATGATTTTATATTATTATAATAAGTTTATATCTACTAATTAGGGTAGAATTAAAGGGTAATTTGGGAGGTATTGTAGAAAGAGAGTGAGAGAGAGCTAAAGAAGAAGAAGAAGAAGAAGAAGAAGAAGAGAGGGAAAAAAGTGAGCTGCATAAGGTTTTCTAATTCTGGAACAGTAGGTAAGTTAATTTATCTTTTTCTCAACTGAAATTAACCTCTCATGACATGTTAATCATGCATGGTTAGTGAGAATTATGGAGTAATTGAAGTAGAGCTCTTGGATGGAAGTTATAAACCAAGAGAATAAGAGCTGATTCTGTTGATTTTGCTGTTAGAGCAGAATTTTGCACCCATGATTTCATAACACTAGAAGAGGAATTACAAAAAGTGAAAAATATGAAAGTTGTAGCTTTATGTGTCATATAAATGTGTATGAAACAGTTTTCCTTGATTTTGTGTATGTGAGGAGATATGACTCCTTCAGTAGGACTAGGTCAAATCAGAATCGAGATGATCTCAGTCTTCTATTTTCTTATATTTTGGTGGCCTTATGTTCTAATTTTGACAAAATGTAAAACATGAAATTTTTAGAATTATGTCCTCTCTAAACACCTGCAAACCAGTTTTGATTGATTTACTGTGTGGAAAGAGGTATGGCTCATTGATTGGGACTGACTTTATACCGGGGTGAAACCCACCTTTCTTTTGAATATGTTTTCCAAGTGTTTGATGGCCATAGATTCAGAATTTGATGATGGTCCAAACTTTAAAGTAGTATATTTATTTTTGATATACATTCCTTTAAAAAATTTTCATGCCAAATCCAGCATGGTTATTGAGATATTGTTCCTTCTTCATGACTGGTTGTCAACACGTTACAAACCTGCTCACCCTGAGATTGGTCCTTTGTTTTGGTGACCTTATAGACTAAATTAGACAATGAGTAAAACATAAAAAAAATGTTCCTTTATATTCTTTGTAACTGATGGTAGATTATTATTGCAATTGGATTTATACAATTTGAGATACACCCAAGAGAGTAAGACCTACTCAGACTGAGAGGACACTACAATAGGGCAACATTTAAAAAATTCACCACCTTTTGTGTGTGTCGGATATTGACCTAAATTTTGATTATGTTGTCTCATTATGTGTCTAGTTTGTTAGAAAAAAAGAATCAAGTCATTTGGATCAGTATATCTAGAGTTATTAATGTGAGAGTGTAGCGAGCTCAGGCTACTTTATTAGGAATATTTGCATAAACACTAGATCCACTTGCATGGATCATACCATAACTGCATACTAGGCATTCATAATCATTTTGACATACTTATAACCATGTATGTATCAAACTCTAGGATCTCAAAACTTTGAGGAAGCCCTAGAGAGAGAGCCAAACCTACCGTAAAGGTCGGTAACATCAAAAGGTGAGTCAAAACCATAATTGGATTCAATGGGTGCATGTGATCATTGTAAGATATTATTATGTTCTATTACATGTATATATGATTGAATTGTTACATATTCCATGGAAATATAAGTCAAGTGAGAATGATTGAATTGTTACATGTTACATGGAAATAATATGATTATGTTCTATTACATGTATATATGATTGAATTGTTACATGTTACATGGGAATACAGGCCAAGTGAAAATCAAATGCTCTTAATGATTACTTGGCATATCATTTGTGAATAAACACTTGCATATGGAACTAAAAGGGGCGTTGTGACAGACTTGTCAAACACTTGCAAATCACGTGGAAGATGGACCAATAGGTCCTAAATCATATGTCAAATGAATTACAGGAAGATGGATCGATAGGTCCCAAATCATATGTCAAATGAATTACAGGAAGACGGACCAATAGGTCCCAAATCATATGTTACATGAATCACATGAATCTCTTGGGAGCAATGTTTGCCTTGCACAGTCCAGACAAAAACAAACCTATTGCATTTGCACTTGCATAATCAATTGTTATACTTGCAATGTATCTTGATGATATTTGATCATGGATTATGCCATGAGAATTTGATTATTGTTTTTATTCACTGAGTCGTGACTTACCAAATCGCAAATTTTTTTCAGATATTGAAGAATAGGAATTGGACACTTTGGTGTTTTGAGTTTTACATTGAGACATATGAACCATAAGTCATCAACTGAATCCCAACTCTCTCTCTCCTTGTGTCATATACATATATGTACATCAAATACATGTTGGAATGTGTGTGTAGGATGGATAAAACCTTTATGCATATGTATTTTGGACATGAATGATATGAGTTTTGTAAAACGAATATGGCTATTATAGTTATTGGTATCAGAGCAGGGATAGGTTCCATAGGGACATAAATATGAACATGACATGACATTTACATTATTTTGCATTATCATATGACATAGTCTTATATGTCTATAGGGCATTAGCAGAAGGTAGTCATGGTAGTACCCATGGCTCACCAAGGAGAGAGGAGTCAGCCAATTTGCATTCCATAAAAGCATCATGACCATCATTAAGAGATCAACCTGCTGATAGAGTTAGATCTCCTATACATTCTTATGCACAACACATATCTCATAGTCAACCACAACATAGAATTGGTGAACCAACTTTGCAGGGCATAAAAATTCAAAGAGATAGAAGGTATGATAAATTAAGAAAACAGGGTGCAGTTGACTTCAGTGGTACCACAGATCCATCAGTAGCAGAGACATGGCTGAAAAGAACACAAAGAGTTTTGAACTTGATGAAATGAGCACCAGAAGAAAAGTTTGATTATGCAGTATCACTATTATAGGGGTATGCATATGATTGGTGGGAAACTATTCCAGGGAATGATGCCCAACCTCCAGTGCTTACATGGGATGACTTTCTTCATGAGTTCAATAACAATTACATGTCAGAAGTATATAAAGATGATAAAAGAAGAGAGTTTTTGAACTTAAAACATTAGCAGATGGCTATCGCTGAATATGAGGTAAAATTCAATCAATTATCTCATTACGCGTCCTTCATGATAGCCACTAAGAAAGACAAATGTCAAAAATTTGAAGAGGGACTAAGATATGAAATCAGAAGTAAGATCTGTAACATCCCTATCCCTAGTCATTGACATTATCACATGAATATATTCATTGCACAAATGATATGAAATCACATATGAGCACATATGCACTATATCAAATGATATGAAATCTCACATGAACATATGCATAGGATAAATAATCATTTAGACATGTGAATTGTAAAAACACGACAATGACAATTGCACC
>CATIWR010059574.1:0-44662 GCA_949677035.1 Omphalea diandra | reverse complement strand
ATATTTATATTTGTGATATATATAAAAATTTTTATAAAAAATAAATAAATATTAATATATATTTTCATTAAACACTCTATAAAAACACCTAATATATATATATATATATATATATATATATATATATATATATATATATATATTTCAGTTTGATCAACTGAATTTTAGAACTTTAACAATCACATTTAAATAATTATTTAATATTTAAAATTTATCATTATCTCTTTTAACGTATTTCAAAATAGAAATTATTTTTTCCTGAGAAATTCTTTAATCTAAATACTAAAAAAAAAAAAAAAAAAAAAAAAGAAGATCCGACTATTATACTTTGTGAAGTTCCACTAAAATCACCGGCCAAACCAATCGTACCAGAAATCAATTGCAAATCTCTCCTCTCTTTGGCGTTTTCTCTTTATTTGCACAACAAAGCTTTCTCTCCGTTTTTTCGATACCCATCATCTCTCCATTTTCATATACCATCAAGGGTAACACAGATGAAACAATTGATCCCAAAATATGTAAGTAATTTAGGTTTTCACTAATTATTTATTTCTTTATTTTATGGCTGGTTTTGTTTCTCTGGTAGCTAGGAAATTTAGGAACTGATTATAAATTCCGATACGTTAGGTTTGTGATAAATGATGATGCGAGAAAATTTTTTTTCTTCTTTTTGGGGCTTCTTAAAAATGGAAATTTTTATATGTATAACTGTGAATGTCTTCTATTTCAAATAATTTGATTTTTATATGTATAAATGCAGATGGAATTTTTTTTATTTATTTTGAATTTCTGGAACTTAGAGTGTGTTTTTATGGGGGAAAAATGAAATAAGACGAGGAATCATATAGAAAGTTGTCTATAGTAGCTCATGTATGTGATATTTTCATAAATACTGTAAGTTTTTCGTTGATGATCAGGGTCATTTTCTAGACCAATAAAAATGCATTCAGAAATCTTGATATCTATGATCATTATTGGAACTATGTATGGTATTTGGAGAAGTATCATTTAAGCCAGAGATTTCAATCGCGTATATATTGATAGAGACCTTGTCTTCCATCATAAAATTAGGATTATTACTAACACAATAACTTTTAATTTGTACTTGATTAAATTCACACAATTGCCATCCCTCTTGCCACAAAGATTCACTTGACTTAGTTTTGCATGATTAATCAGTTGAACACTTTCGTTACATGGTCGGTTTCTCTTTGATATTTGCAAAAAACTCAATTATTTAGTGCCTTACACAGTGTTTGATGCATGTGTGCTCATTCCACTCAAGATCTGTGCATAATTCTAATGATTTCTATGTATCATGGAGACTTCTTGAGTTTATATCAAACTACTAGGCACTGTGATTTATTTTTAATTAACTTTTTACTCATAACATTATAGTTCTAAACTTAGCAATTGATTGCTGTTATTGAGGAACCAAAGAAGAGTTTAGTATATCCTTTTTAAAGCTGATCCCTCTTTAGATGACTTCTTGAAGCCTAGCCATTTCTTTCTTATGGAAAATGAAGGAGGTCGTATTGGAATTTACATGCCCACCCAATTTCATGGTCTTTAAAAGGTTTACCTTTCTAAATGTTATAAGGGTTCAAATTTAGAGATGTTGAAATGAGATGAAAAACAACAACAAAAAACAAAAGAATGGCTTGCAGTAGATTTGGCAGTCTACACCTACCTAATGCTTTTTGGCATTCTTTTTTTTTTTTTTTGGGATAACATGTTCTGTTACTATGATTTCTTTCTTCAGTTAAATCTATTAACAAAGCCAGGGAAGGTGGGGAACATTGTAATAGGATTGCCAACTATGAAACAAATCGCTTTCATATTTTTATTTTAGGTAGTGTATATTTATAATATTGGTTTAAGCTCGTATATGACTGCAATGTATTGAACTGAGATAATATTTTACTAGCAGCTGTAGTTTGATTATTTTTTATGATAAAATAAAAATACATGAGTTTAAGCTCTGCAAATATCTTTGAATGGCCTTAAATGGTATGAATCTACAAAAGGATAGAGCCTAATGGGAAAAAGAAATTAGAAGTGGTTGATCCCAATTTTTTTTTTTACAAAAACTTTCTTGTATTTGAATGATTGCATGTATTTTCTATTTTGATTCAATGTTTGGAAAATAAAAGTTTCCTCAATTGGGCATTATGCCCTTTCTATTTGTACATCGGAAAGTTATTTAGATTATTTTGATGTTAATAAATAAGATGCAACTAAGTAATTTTCTGGAATTGTGTAATATCTTCTTGTTATTTATTGGTCAAGCATTTTACTAGAAATGTTAATAATGAATATTAAATTGTATTTGGATAGAGTTATTTAATATATGAATATAAAATCATGACAAGTTTTTATTATTTTTCACTTTAGATTCAACTTAAATACAAATCTGTCTAAATCGACCTTTATGGAATTTCAGAAAATCATTAAAATTTTGGACATAATATTTCGTTTTTTAATTAATTTGGCTTTAACTGCTATTTGAGCTCATAATTTAACAACCCTGATATATTCCTTTGAATATGTTTAGAATATATTTCTTTCTTGAGCCAGCAAAATTTGGAAATAAATCATCAGTATATGTAACTATGAACTTTAAAAATTAAAATGAGTTGTTTTTTGTATATTTATTAAAAATTAAAATGAGTTCTTTTTTGTATATTTATTAAAAATTAAAATGAATTCTTTTTTGTATATTTATTAAACTTTATTGTCCTTTTTGGCCGATAAATTTTTTTTAACCCCTTGACTAATGATTTTTAACTCCATAAATGTAAATGCCATATTAAAACTCTTTCTATTTATCTTAAGTTTCTCCGTACCCTTAAAAGAAGAGTTTCTCAAGAATATTAATTTGGGTTAAAGTTGGATTTTGTGTGCATAGTATGTAGAGGTCCAACTAGTTATTTAACTAAAAGGACATTTATCGCAAATGAAGTTTGAATAATTTTTTCAGTCATAGTGGAGTTCAGATTGGGTAAACTATTGTAAACTTTCATCATTAATTTTTTAAATGGTTTCAGTGGCTAGGATTAATTCTCTTTATATATTGATCAACCTAGTCTCTGGAAATGCAGTGTACCAGTTGCATTACCAAAAGCGCACTCAGGAAGAAGTAAAGAAGAAAAGCAATGAAAGTGCCGGAGATATCATCACCATCAAAACTGGCAATAACAATGTCGGTAAGACACAGAAACCCAGTTTCAGGCTAGCCAACGATGACACTAAACCTCCACTGCAAGACCCAGTAACTAACTATTCTATCAATCCGTCTCAATTGCACACGCTCAAGAGTCTTGGTAATGAAGTACTGTTTTATGGTTGTATATTAACACTTTTGTTGTGTCAGATCCTTAGATCAGACCCGATTGAGACTGAGGAAGCGGTGCCGCGATTGCCTCCTTTTCCTATGGTTGCAAAATCGAAACTACAAGCTTAGAGAGGTTTTTCTGAAGTGGGTTCTCTCTATTTTGCCTTCCATCAATGTTTTCCTTTGTTTTTCTTGTAATAATGATGAGACTTTGTTGCTAGAATTAGTCGACGTCAGGATCGGAATAGGTTCCATTTTGTCATGAAATTTCGTTTGATTTTTATTAAGTTGTCAATTGTCAGTCCTTTGGTGATTGCAAGAGTCCATAATTTGAAAGAGAGGTTAGAGATGCAGAAGATGGGATGAAATTTAAGTATGGTAAATATGTTATTGATAGGATTCACACCTTTAAGTGATTATTTTATATGAAAAATTATTTATGTAAAACATATTTAAAATAATTAGATCCTTTACTTTTTGATACGACATTTTAAAGCTCTCAGTATTATAACCTTTATATTCTATATTTTTAGTCAAAAATTAAAAATTTATCTCCTAAATTATAAAATAGTTATTGAATTGATATATTATTAAATTAATGATATTTTGAAATTATATTGTAAAAAGGGTTAATAAAGTTATAATAAAATCTTAACCCTTTTACAATTTTATAATTACGAATTTTAATGCTAAAATCTTAATTATAATTTTAAGTGATTGACCATCAAATTTTATACTTCTAAAATATTCTTCTAAAATCCAAGAAAACAACTGAGCTTTTATTAGTTGGTGATTCATATTAAGTGTTTGATAAAATTATTGTACTATCAATATAAACATAAATTTTAAATAAATAAATATATTTTAGATTTCAGATTTTTAAAAGTTAAACGGTATATTTTTTAAAAAATATGTTAAAACTTTTCATAATATATGTATTAAATATTAATCATGAATATATTGATGATTTCAATAAAAAATTTAAATAATATATTAGTATAAGTAACATAATAAAATTTAAATAATTAATAAATAAATAATTTATTATTATTAAATAAAATTATATTAAAACAAAATTATATTAGTGTTAACATAAAAAATTAAGGATATATTTATCTTTTTATAAAAGTGTAACATGTTAATGAAAAATAATAAAAGATATTAAATAATTTATCAGTTATTAAATTATTATCTTAAATAAAATATTACATTAATCAAATATATCTTCTAACACCTTTATAAATTGAAAAGTTGCGACAAAAAAATAAATTGAAAAGTAAAAAGATCTTTCCAAAGAAAAATTAAACAGGTATGCTAAATTTATTTTTGAGATTTCAAAAAACAAAAGTCATATTTGTAAGTCATGTGTTGCGGGCTTAATATTTAATTTGTGTCATTATGATTGCTTTAAATTATTGATAATATTTTATTTTTAATCAATTTCTTCCCAATTTATTAAAAATGATAAAAGCAATGGAAAATATTTTAATTTCAAAAGCATTGACATTAGCATTGCGACTGGGCATTTGTTCGGTTCGGTTCAAAAAAACTGAAATTTTAAAAATCGAATGGACCGAATGTAGTTTAAATTAAAATCGAACTTATCAAAATTTAAAGAAAAATCAAACTAAACTGAAATCGAATACAATTGATTTGATTCAATTCAGTTTTCGATTTTGGGCTCTCTCAATAGGATGTAATTGTGATAAATTAATTTGATTTTTTTAATTTTATATAGACTTTTAATGTTAACTTTGAACAATTTATTTTTATTTTTTTAAACTCAAATTAAAAGATAACTTAAAAAAATCTACAAATCGATTTATTCAATTTTTTCAATTCTAAATCGAACTGAAATTAAAAATTAAATTTCTCTATTTTTCTAAATCAAACTAAATAAACTGAATTCGGTTCGGTTTTACTCACCCCTATTTAGCACCACCATCCGCCCCAAAATGGCGGCTAGACACTATTTTCAATTTGCTCATAAACACGAATGTTGTCTTCAGTCTTTCCTCGCCCCCTAAATCCAACTCGAATCCTCCTCTCTTCCGCTCTCCACTATTTACCGCCAAAACCCACTTCACATCTCCCACCCGATAGCCCACCCCCGCAAAATTTTGACGCCCCTACCGTCTCCTCAACCCTCTTATCCTACACCAACGACTGGAGAACCGCCCTAGATTTCTTCAACTGGGTTGAGGCCAAATGCGATTTCCAGCACACCACAGACACATACAACCGCATGATTGACATTTTGGGTAAGTTCTTCGAGTTTGATCTTTCGTGGGATTTTATTCACAAAATGAAAACGACACCCCGTTCGATGCCCAACCATACAACTGTTCGCATACTATTTAAGCGCTATGCGTCTGCTCATTTAGTAAATGAAGCAATTACTGCTTTTGATAGATTAGAGGAATTCAATTTGAAAGACGAAATCTCTTATTGTCATCTTGTTGATGCGCTTTGTGATTATAAGCATGTGATAGAGGCTAAAGATTTGTGCTTTGGAAATAATGTGGATGAGAACAGTGTGATTTATGGAGCAAACAAGACGAAAATTTGTAATATGATTTTGCGCGGGTGGTTTAAGATGGAGTGGTGGGGTAAGTGTAGGGAGTTTTGGGAGGAGATGGAAGGGTATGGAGTGCGTAAAGATTTGCATTCTTATTCTATATATATGGATATATTGTGCAAAAGTGGGAAGCCATGGAAGGCAGTGAAATTGTACAAGGAGATGAAGAGGAAGGGGATGAATTTGGATGTTGTTGCATATAATACTGTTATTCATGCGATTGGTTTGTCTAAGGGTGTGGATTTTGCAATTGGGGTGTATCGTGAAATGAGGGAGTTGGGGTGTGTGCCGAATGTTGTGACTTGTAATACTGTTGTAAAGCTTTTGTGTGAAAATGGGAGGATGACGGAAGCATATAGAATGGTTGATGATATGCGTAAGAAGGGGATTACGCCGGATGTGATTACATATCATTGTTTTTTCGGGTGTCTTGAGAAACCAAAGGAAATTCTTTGGCTGTTCGACACAATGATTGAGAATGGGGTTCAGCCAAGAATGGATACTTATGTGATGCTTATGAGGAAGTTCGGGAGATGGGGATTTCTTCGACCAGTTTTTTTGGTATGGAAGAAGATGGAAGAACATGGGTGTAGTCCAAATGAATTTGCATACAATGTGTTGATTGATGCTTTAATTGAAAAGGGTATGTTGGATATGGCTAAGAAGTATGATGAGGAGATGCTTGCAAAAGGGCTTTCAGCTAAGCCAAGAGATGAGTTGAGAATGAAGGAAGCGGAAGGAGGATGATAATTGTACATATAGTTAAAATCATTGGTGAGTGTTTGCATATAGCAGAGGTCTTAAAATGGATTGCTCTGCTTTATTACTAGTGAATGTTAAAGCACTTAACAGTCAGAACTAGGAGCTGGCTCTACTATTCAAATCCTCTCATCCTACCAGAACCATCACCAGCAGAACAAGCTCTCAAACAAATCATGTTGGGCGTGGTGGATTTTGATGGTATACATTTGTTCACTTATTTGAATAATTATGAAACTTAATCTTCTTGATCACAAGCTCACACTATAGAGCTCGGAATGTAACTTGTTCATCATTGAAAAGAAGTTTCTTGTTTGTTTGTTTGTTTACATCTGATATGTTCCAGGTTTTGCATTATATATATATATTAGAAAGTTTTTCATTTTTAAATAGAAAAAACAGAATTGATTTATCTTTTTATATTTAGAGTCTTTTTATTCTGATTAATAATTAATACATTATAAATTTTTTATGTATTTCATGAATTGGTATTTTAATCTTCTTTATTATTACAATTAAAAAGAAAATAAAAAATTTAAAATCATTAATACTATTTGAAAAAGTAAAATAACAAATAAAAATATAAAGAATATATATATATATATATATATATATATATTAGAAAGTTTTTTATTTTTAAATAGAAAAAATAGAATTGATTTATCTTTTTATATTTAGAGAGTCTTTTTATTCTGATTAATAATTAATACATTATAAATTTTTTATGTATTTCATGAATTGGTATTTTAATCTTCTTTATTATTACAATTAAAAAGAAAATAAAAAATTTAAAATCATTAATACTCGTTGAAAACGTAAAATAAAAAATAAAAATATAAAGAATATATTGAAAACAGTCCTCTTTGAAATAAGAGGATCTTTGAAAAATTTTTGACAAGTAATAGTCGATAGAATTATTGCTACCTGATAATAAGACAACTTTAAATGAATTTAAAAATATGTAAACATTTTACAGTTAAGAAAATAAAAATAAATAAGTTTAAAAAGGATGTGGATGTTTTTACAATTAAAAAATAAAAGGAAATGAATGAAAATATAAGAAAACTTTATTTTCAAAACTCATATTGGATGAAATAGAATTATGAATTACTCTTTTTTAATTTTAGGTTTGACAATTAGAATGATAAATACCTTTTGCATGCACTAGATTATATGGAGATGTATAGATATCTTCACCGTCCCAATTCAAAAAGAAAAAAAAGTGCTAATATGGAAAGGATGAAATAGAATTATCTTTCATCATACTTCTACCTTATAGTAAAGAATGAATTGAAAATGGTATAGATATTTTTACATTTGAGAAAAAATAAATGGAATACAAACAATTGTGGATAGTTAAACTGTTATCTCGCAATTAATTGGTCTGTATAAATTTATCTACACTCTATGTTGGTAAATTTCACTCTATAAAAAAATAGATCAATTAAAGAAAAGAGATTTTGTAATGAATTTTAAATCATTTATGTAGATCCTCCAATAACTTTTTTTTTTTTTTTTAATATAAGGATATTGATACTAATCATCACAAGGCCACTGCATTCTAAATTTTTCCCTCTGAACTTTTCCTTTTACTTAAAAAATGAAAAAGGAAAGGAAAGGAAAGCATTAGACAAGAGGTATTAACATCAAAATATGTTCTTCCTCAAAATAAAAAAAAACATCAAAATATGTTATTATGGACAATTAGTATTATTAAAGTGCCGCTAACCATCTTCAAAGTCTAACCTATCCAAAAAAAAAAAAAAACAAAAAGAGATAGACACAGCGGCAAACGGAAGAGGACTGCTCAACGAAGAAGGTCAAGTACCGTAGGGATCAAGCCATCAAAGAAAATTTACTACAGAATGGTATTGGGCTGGAAGATGATATTGGAGCAGCTTTTAAGGATTCCAGCAGTAATCGAGGAGGATATGGAGTTAGAAAATGGCTGTGAGTATGTACAAACAGTGAAGGTGGGACTTGATGGTGAGCAGGGCTATGTAGGGCCAAAACCCAACACTCCAAAGAAACTGATGTAGAGGATTCTGAGGTCTTACTTGATAAAGATGTGTCATCATACCCTCAAATCTCAATTTCAGAAAGAGCAAAGCAGATCTTATCTAAAGCCCTGGAGATATGCAGTGGTAGCACACAAAGTTTTTAGAATTAGATAGGAGATCCAACCAATTCCGTTAATTTGATGGATTCGAATTAATAGATCCATTTTATAAATTTTTTAAAAAATATACATACATAATATTTTAAAAAAATTAAAATTTAGAAAAAAATATAATATAATAAAATAACAAAAAATATTTTTAATATTTAAACTTTTGAGAAAATAATATGATTTTTAAAATATTTCACAGAACGATACCGTTTAAATAGAAATCGATTTAATCTAATTTTTTATTTTAAATAATTTTTTAATTTTGACTATTTTTTAATTGATCAATTTTTAATATTAAATCAAATAAAAATAATAGTCAATTTCTAATTTTATCAATTCAATCTACCAATCCAATCAAATTTTGAAAACAATAGAGTCAACAATACTTTTAAGTCCTGTTTTCATACCAAAATATGAAGCTTGCCTAATTGTTAGACTTTGTGGGTACATTCAATCTAGCAAAAGATACTAATCCAACAATTGGACATTCATGTTAATCGTGAGAAACTCATGTTTCTCATTCTTAATTAAATATATTAAATTGCAATGTCACATGTAACAAATGTGATAATTATGAGTCAATAAATTCCTGAATTCTAACTCTTCCCCCAGCAAATACACAACCACCAAAAACTGCCACCATTAACACAAGTTTTCCACATATCACAGACATGGCTTCTCTCCAATCCATCACGTCCTCCAATCCAAATCCAATCTTTGATGAACATCTATGGCTAATTAACATTCGTAGATCCCTCGAGGAAGAGCTTGAAAATGATACTGAAGTTCCCGTCTCCATCTTCAATGTCCCCAAGATCCTGATGACTAGCGATCCAGTCTCCTACACTCCACAAGAAGTTGCAATAGGTCCTTACCATCATTGGCGCCCGGAGCTCTACGAGATGGAGAGGTACAAGCTCGCCGCAGCTAAAAGAACCCAGAAACAACTCCGGGATCTCAAGTTTCATCACCTAGTTGATCAATTGAACAAGCTTGAAACCAAGATTCGCTCATGTTACCACAAGTTCTTGGATTTTAGCGATGAAACTTTAGCTTGGATGATGGCTATTGACGCAACTTTCTTGCTAGAGTTTCTACAGATCTATGTATACAAAGAAGGTATGAACATGGCAAGAACATCATCAAGAATGTTGCATTTGGTTGGTTACGCGGGGCGAACATCGGCTCACAATGCGATTCTTAGAGATATGGTGATGCTGGAGAATCAAGTACCTCTATTTGTGTTGAGAAAGATGTTAGAAGTTCAACTTTCATCGTTAGAATTAGCCGATGAAATGCTACTTTCGATGCTGGTAGGATTTTGCAAAGAGCTGTCACCATTCAAGATAATGCAAGACGCACAACAGATCCCAATTTCTCGATGTTCTCACTTGCTAGACTACTTATACAACATGATCGCGTCTAAAGTAGAAGCTCCCCCTGCGTCGGAGATAACTATGGCGCTGGAGGATCAAGAAGAGAGCATTCTAGGGAGAGAAGCACCTTCTACTTATTCAGGATACGTAAAAGATCTATTGAGGGAGATATGGAAGATACTTTCTAAGCTACACAGAGGTCCTGTACAGCTTCTCAAGAAATTGCTATTTTCTAGACCTCTCAAGCTCATACTTAAATTGCCATGGACAATCCTCTCGAAGCTTCCTGGTTTCTCGATCTTGAAACAACCTGTTCAATACATATTCTTTGCAGAAGGCAAGGAAGAACCAGAAAATGGAAGCTCAAGTAATGAAGTTAACAAGCCACCATTAGTAGAGGAGATCACCATTCCTTGTGTCAGTGAGCTATACAAATGTGGAGTCCGTTTTGTACCCACTAATGGCAACATCTCAAGCATTAGTTTTGACGCTAAGAATAAAACATTTTATATTCCCATTGTTAGCTTAGATGTGAACACAGAAGTGGTGTTACGAAACTTAGTAGCTTATGAAGCATCAAATGCATCAGGACCGTTGGTTTTTACGCGATATACTGAATTGATGAATGGAATTATTGATACAGATGAGGACGTGAAGTTGCTTAGGGAAAGGGGTATTATCTTGAATAGGTTGAAGAGTGATGGAGAAGTTGCAGACTTGTGGAATGGAATGAGCAAGTCTATTAAACTAACCCAAGTGCCACACTTCGATAAGGTGATTGAGGGTATTAACAAGTATTACAATGCAAGATGGAAGATAAAAATTGCGAATTTCATGAATCGTTATGTGTTTGGTTTTTGGCAGTTTTTCACGTTACTAGCTGCAATTATTCTTTTGCTCTTGATGACATTACAAGCTTTTTGCTCATTCTATAGCTGCGCACACATATTTCATATTAACACTAATTCATCTTAAGTATTGGGATTTTTTTTTAAAACTTTTTTTGGGTTCAGCTAGGCGTTTCACCGTTGAGCTATTAGTACGCTCTTTTTTTTTTTTTCTTTCTTTCCTTGGATGTGCTTTCTTGATAAAGACAAAGTTGAGTTTTTTGTGCGTACTATTTGTAATAATGATAAAATATTGTAATTGATTCTTCTTTGATGGTTTGTTTGCTTAATTTGTTATTATTTCCTTAAAAATTTTACAAATCGGTAGCTCAGCAATCGATAAATTTAAGAAAAATAATATTAGAATTTTAGATTGATAGGAGTTCATATGTTAACTCATAGTTGGTTTATTGCTTTGCCCTGAAAATCCAAAAAGACGATACAAAAATAAAAATATTACACACTGCTCGACCGGAACCAATAACAGCGAAGTCGCAACAATCCAAAATATAAAGTGGTGCTATTGAACTGATAAAGCAAGCTTACTTGTTATCGGGACAAGATCTCATGGCGAAAGCACTCAGGATATGGGAACAACAGCTCAACGAAACTCACATATGAGACAAGGCCATAAGAGAACTTTGTAAAGGACAGACAAGTATATGCTTTTATTGAAAAGAAAGTTAGAACTACAGTATGAAACAAGCAAATCAACACAAAGATCCATAGAGTGGAGAGGAACTAAGAGAAAAGCAGTAAATAAAGCAATGAGACTAATGTGAACGGCATATTATTAGGATTGTTTGGAGAGAATACTGAAATTTGAGTATTTTGAAATGACAATGAAATGTTAAATTTTTGGATGTTCTTACTATCTTAATCCAAAGAAAAGAATTATATGTGCAGATAACAATGATAGAATAGAATTATTTTTTATTGAATATCTTATAGTAAAAGATGAATTTGAAAGGGTATGAATATTTTTTATATTTTAAAAAATAAATGATATATGGGTAGTTAAAATGTTATCTTGTAATTGATTAGGAGTTTATAAAGGTGAAATTTTCTCTCTATAAAAACAATAGATCAATAAAAGAGATTTAGTTACTTCTAAATCATTTATGTAGATCTTCCATTATCTTTTTTTTTTTAATGAGGATATTGAAATTAATCCTCACAAGGCAACTACATCCTAAATTTTTTTAATTTGTCCTAGGGTGTCGTTACGGAATTCTACCATTGGCATTAATATTCTACCATTATATAATCCTATAGTCATCAAATTGAAATGAATAACGATAACCTAAACTTTCTTATTTGATTGATTTGCACAAAAGATCAGTTGCACATTGTTAATTCATCAACAATTCATAATCCAAACTACATCCAAATTCTAACTCACTATTTTCATATTTCAAGAAATCAAACCTTTAGATCAAGAATTTTATTGGTATATCATTTCCAAACGATCATCTTTATTTTTTTTTAATTATCTTGATCTCAATATTGCAAGTTCATCAATAAGACTAGATTATTGATCATTAATAATATTATATTCCTTCAATTTATTACCATCATTATCTTCTTCTTTACTCATTGTTATAACATCTTGAACTTCATCTTTGAATTTATTTTTCTTTTATTTTATTATTATGAAATCATTTGGGATCATCAAACATCTGCTCTATTATCTTTTTCTTCAACGACTAGCAAGTTCGTGTTTTGTTCATTATCATTGTAACAATCATCTATGATGTTTTATTATTATACATGTGATAAGATATATTGGTCTAATCATACTATAAATAGAAATTTGTTAAAAAAACATACTATAAATAGAAATTTGTAACTTTTATTTCATTCAATTCTAACAAGTTCATAGTTATTGAAACATAATTAGAGGTGGCAAATTGGATTGGATCAGGTTGTTTTGGGTTGGGTCGTTTTTGGGTAAGCTCATTTTTTAGTTAATGCATTTTGGGTTGGGTCGGGTTCGAGTCCCCTTAGGTTTTGGGCATGTTTAAATCACCTATCGAATTGTACATGTAGAAAAAATTTCAAGTTGAGTTTAGGTTTACTTTTAAAATTAATATTATGGGTCGAGTAATTTATTATTCAATTTTAAAATATCTATTTAAATTTTTTAATCATTTATGTAATATTTTCTCATAATTTGTTGAGAGAGAAATAATAATTTTTTCTTAAAAATTATTTTTAGCAACATAGATTTTATATAAAACAAACATGATTAAAAATTTTTGTTTTTATTTAAATTCTTAATAAATTAAATATAATTTATTTTTTTTAAGCAAATGATATATATAATAAAAAAATATATTCAAGTCATATATCATAATTTAATTTAATTTGCAAACAAAAATATAATGTTCAATGATAGAAAATCATTTATTGCAAAAAATTTTGTGTATTATGATAAAAATTTGTGTGATAAAATTAGATTTGCCTTAATTTTTGATTTGACCGTGACAAAAATTAAATTTATTATAAAAAATAATTGTGATAAATTTTATTTACATATTAAATTATTTAAAAAAATTATGGTAAAAATTTAGATTAATTACTCATAATTCAAACCTTCCTTCGATGTTAAATTATATCCAAAACTTCTAATTGAGTAAATTATATTGTAATTTAACAAATTGATTTTAATTATGCTTCAAATCAAAAAAAGAATTTAGTAAAGTGCAGTTAGACTCAGTTAATTTTTATATTTTTTTAATTAGTCTAATTAAACCTAAAATTAAGTTTACGACTTAATTAATATACTACATTTATTTTTATTCAATTTAATCTTATTTTTACTTAATTAAATTTATTATGTACTTTTATATGATGAATTTTAATTTTATATCTACAATTAAAATTTAAAATTTTTAAAATTTAAATTTATAATTCATAAAATCTCTCAATCTCTATTTTTTTTTTTAATTCTCTCAATCTTCTTAAAAAATTAATTTTATATTTTAAGTAATAAATTTTAAACTATTCAAATAAAAACTTCAAAGAAGTATTTTAAAAATCAACTACATGAGTTTAATTAAGATGATATTTTTATTTTTTATTCAATTTAATCTCAATTTTCCTTAGTTAAATTTATTTTGTATTTTAGATGATGAATTTTATTTTATATTTAATTTAAAAAATAAAAATTTATGATTAATAAAATCTCTGAATCTCTTCCTAAAAAATTAATTATTATAACTTAAATAATAATTATTTAAACTATTTAAATAAAAATTTTAAAAATTATTTACATGAACTTAATTAAGATGATGCTTTTATTTGATATTCAATTTAATCCATTTTCTGTTTAAATAAATTTATTATGTATGAAAATTTTTAATTTTATATTTAAATCAATAAATTTCTAAATTTCTAAATTTATAATTCATAAAATCTCTCTATATCTTATTTAATTTTTTTTTTCTCACAATCTCTCTTTAAAATTTTAATTTTTATACTTTAAATAATAAATTATTTAAAAACTTTAAGAAATATTAGAAAATCAATTACATTAGTTTAATTAAGATGATACTTTTATTTTTATTCAATTTAATCTCATTTTTTAATTAATTAAATTCTTTTCTTTGATAATTTTATATTTAAAAATCTAAAAATTTTGAAATTTAAATGTATTATTTATAAATTTCTCAATCTCCCTTTTTTTAAAAAATTTTCTTTCATTATCTCCTTAAAAAATTAATTTACATATTTTAAATAATAAATTATTTAAACCATTTAAAATAAAAATTTTTAAGAAATATTTAAAAAACTAATTAGATGATATTAATCTGAACATTCTAAAAAAATTATCCTTAAAATAAAAATTAAGAATTTATTAATTTACTATTTAAAAATATAAAAATAAATTTTATAATTTTAAAAGATAAAATTAGTATAAAATTATTTATTTATCAACTAAAATAAAAATAAAATTTTGATATTTTTGTGAAAATATTTAAATTGAGTAAAAATAAAAATATTGTCATAGTAATATTTAAACTTAATTTTGAATTTGATTGAACTAATTGAAAAAATATATGGGCTAATTGAGTTAAATATACATTTTATCATAATGAATGAACATATAAGACAAATTATGACATACACTATTTCATCATTATATTTTATCACAATATAATACCTATTAAATTACATATAAGTAGAAGTAATATTGTCATAATAATATTTATCACTATATTAAATAATTTAAAAATTGTGATAATATTATTTTATCACAATAAATATTTTTTATTATGACTATATAATTTATCATAATAAATAATAAATTGTAATTTTGACACATAAAAAATACAGTAAAATTAATAAATTTAGTCTTAATGATTCAAAAAGCCCAAACGTTTATGTGAATTTTCAATTGTATCTAAAATTTTTAATTTTGTTAGTGATACCCTAACTTAATGAATTAATTTTAATTATTCCTCAAGTCAAAATGAGAATTTAGTAAAGTGCATATTTATACTCAATTGACCCTTATAATTTTTCAATTAACTCAATCAAACTCAAAATTAGGTTTAGATCTTAATTTATATGGTACTTTTAATTTTTATTGAAAATTTGCATAAAATTTGAAGTTTGCATTTAAATTACATAAATTTGAAGTTTGGGTTTTTTTAATCATTAAACCATAAACTTATTAAAATATAAAAATTTCATTATATTTTAAATAAAAATATCAATGTTAAATTTAAATTTGAATTTAAATTTAATTAAATAATCTAAATATTTTTGAAATAAGTTTCTTTATTTTTTATTTAATTATTCTACCTTTTATATATTTAGTAATAAAATTTTTCTTTTTTATATTGTTATCGGGGTCCATTGAGTCGGTTCATGTGTTAACCCATTTAGATTAGTTTTGATCCAACTCATCGGATTAACTTTTACCCAACCCAAAATTTTTTGACTAATTTCAAGTTTACTCTAGATCAAAGTCAGGTTCAAATCGAGTCAGAAAACTGCCACCTTTATAATTGATTGATATTGAATAAAGAATTTCAATCTAACTCAATAATGAATTAACAAATAAAAAGAGAAAAAAATTTCAAGAATCATGACTAGTAATTCCTAAGAATGGAAATTCCAATTCCAACTCCTGCTAATATTGATTTGTCAAAAGTAAAAATTAATAAATTAAGTAAAAATATCCCATTAATATAATGTTTATCCAATTTAAAGATGATAATGGTATGTCAAAATCTTTTTGATATATTAATTCTTCAAGGACCCTCCAATCTTTTCCTTTGACCTAAAGAATGAAAAAGAAAAGGAAAGAGGTAAAACTAAACGTATTAAAGCTGCTCATTATGGACAAAATAGTATTACTAAAGTGCCACTAACCATCTTGTAAGTCAAACCAACCAAAAAAAAAAAAAAAAAAGAGGTAATTTAGATTAATAGTTACCCAATTACGAAGGAGATTTGAAATAATTTTATCATTGTGGTCACTTAATATTTATTAACATGATAATAAATTTAATTAATTTTCATTAAATTCTAATTAAAAGTTATCATTTTATTTACAATTAAATAATTTTTTCAAAATTATTTTCTATTAAAAAGTTATTAAATCTCGATAATTTTAATAAAATTAATTGATTTAACTTGATTGGAATAATAATAAAAGCTAAATAACCATAATTATAAAAAATATTGGATAACAATTCAGAAGACTACCAAAAAGATGGTAGCACAAACCGCTGCAAACAGAAGAGGACCACTTAATGGAGTTGAAGTTCCGCAGGGATCAGGCAGCTTCAGCCAAGATCTCCATCAAAGAAAAGTTAACCGAATAGTCGGTTTGAGTGTTGCTACCAAACGGTGAAGCTTGCCTAATTGTTAGACTTTTTGGGCTACAACCAGCCGAGCTGAAGACTTTGAGTACATTCAATCTAGCAAAAGACATTGATTGTTCACGTGAATGGCATATATGCGTGCAACGTTGGACATTCACGTGAATGGCGTATGAACATGTCGTTGGATATTCACGTGAACGGCATATGCATACTTCAAAAATTAATATTATCCTCTCTTTTTTTTTTTTGGTCCCGAATTATTATCCTAAAAAACAGCATAAGAAACTCATGTCAAAAAAAAGATGGCAATGTGATCTTAGGACTCGATAAATTCATGAATTATAACTCTTTCGTTAGCAAATACACATAACAATAACCTACCACGTTAACAAAAGTTTTCCACATACTACAGACATGTTTTTTCTCCAATCCATCGCTTCCTTCAATCAAAATCCAAACTTTGATGAACATCTATGGATAATTACCATTCGTAGATCCCTCGAGGAAGAGCTCGAAAATGATACTGAAGTTCCTGTCTCCATCTTCAATGTCCCCAAGATCCTGATGACTAGCGATCCAGACTCCTACACTCCACATCAAATTGCAATAGGTCCTTACCATTACTGGCGCCCGGGGCTCGACGAGATGGAGAGATACAAGATTGCCGCTGCTAAAAGAACCCAGAAACAACTCCAGCACCTCAAGTTTCATCACCTAGTTGATCACTTGAACAAGCGTGAAACAAAGATTGGCTCATGTTATCATAAGTTCTTGGGTTTTAGTAATGAAACTTTAGCTTGAATGATGGCCATTGACGCCTCTTTCTTGCTAGAGTTCTTGGAAATCTATGCATGCAAAGAAGGTATGAGCGTTGCCAGAACATCATCAAGAATGTCGCATTTGATTGATTACGCAGGGCGAAAATCAGTTCATAATGCGATTCTTAGAGATATGGCGATGCCAGAGAATCGAATACCTCTTTTTGTATTGAGAAAGATGTTGGAAGTTCAACTATCATCGTTGGAATTAGCCGATGCAACGCTACTTTCGATGTTGGTAGGATTTTGCAAAGAGCTTTCACCTTTCAAGATGATGCAAGATGCATAAAAGATCCAGATTTCTCAATGTTCTCACTTGCTAGACTACTTATACAACATGATCGTGCCTAAAATGAAAGCTCCCGGAGGATCAAGAAGGGTGCATGCAAGGGATAGAAACACCTTCTACTTATTCAAATTACGTAAAAGATCTATTGAGTGATATGTGGAAGATAATTTCTAAGCTAAATAGAGGTCCTGTACAGCTTGTCAAGAAATTGCTATTTTCTAGACCTCTTAAGCTCATACTTAAATCATGGACAATCCTCTCGAAGCTTCCTGGTTTCTCGACCTTGAAACAACTTGTTCAATACATATTCTTTGCAGAAGACAAGGAAGAACCAGAAAATGGAAGCTCAAGTAATGAAGTTAACAAACCACCATTAGTAGAGGAGATCACCATTCTTAGTGTCAATGAGCTATGTAAATGTGGAGTCCGTTTTGTACCCACTAATGGTAACACCTCAAGCATTAGTTTTGATGCTAAGGATAAAACATTTTACATTCCTATGATTAACTTAGATGTGAGCACAGAAGTGGTGTTGCGAAACTTAGTAGCATATGAAGCATCAAATGAATCAGGACTATTGGTTTTTACGCGATATACTGAATTGATGAATGGGATTATTGACATAGATGAGGATGTGAAGTTGCTTAGAGAACAGGGCATTATCTTGAATAGGTTGAAGACTGATAGAGAAGTTGCAGATTTGTGGAATGGAATGAGCAGGTCAATTAAGCTAACCAAAGTGCCACACTTGGACAAGGTGATTGAGGATGTGAATAAGTATTATAATGCAAGGTGGAAGATAAAAATTCAGAATTTCATGAAGCGTTATGTGTTTGGGTCTTGGCAGTTTCTCACATTACTAGCGGCAATTTGTCCTTTGCTCTTGATGACATTACAAGCTTTTTGCTCAGTCTATAGCTGCAAACGCATATTTGATATATATGTATGATAAAAAATAAAATAAAATAAAGTATAGTTCTTTATTTAACAGGGTTTTAATGTTTTGACATATAAACAATAATAAATAATAGTTATATTTTAAATATTTAATATATTTTTCATAATTGTCACTTCTGATTATTGATTCATTATGTATCTCAAGTTCTTAAAGTTTTTTTTGATATTCTCTTTTTTTTAATTTATATCTTTTTGTTTGCATTTGTATATAGATATTGAAATTCTATATATTATTATATTTTAATAAAAAATATTTTTATATTTAAGTATTAAATTTTATGAGATATATTATACTAAAGCTGAATTGAACTAAAAAATATTAGAGTTGTATTATTTTTTATTATTACAATTAATTAATAAAATTATATTAAATAACTTATATTATAAAATTTAATGATGAAAATATATGAAATTATTTAAATATAATATAAAAATTAATTTAAAATTATATTGAAATTTAAAAATAAAATATAAAAGAATAAAAATATAAATTTGTAAAAAATAAACAAGGAACAAATAAATAATTTTTTTATAATAGCAATGAAAGCTACTTTATTTTAATTTGAAGAATAAAAATGACATGAAAAATATTTATTTTGAATTTTTTAGCGTTAAAAAATTATACATGCATTAGTTTAAATACTCGTTTTTTTTTTCTTTATATCTATCTAAAGTTAAATTTTAAAATAAATAATTAAAAAAATAAAAATAATAAGCATCAAATTGCTCATAAAAATAGAAAATTAAAATAATAATTGAAAATAAATATTAATTTTTAAAATTAAAAAAGAAAATAATTTTTAATAAATAAAAATGAAAGCGACTTTATTATAACTTAAAGAATAAAAATGACATAATAGATATTTATTTTAAATTTTATTTTTGATTAATGGCCAAAGTTACAAAGGTTGAGTAAATATCTATGCAATTAGGAATTAACCACTTATTTTATATTAACAATAATTTGTCCTAAGTATTGGAAATCCTCTTTTAATATATTATTTTTCAGGCGCTCGACCGATTAGCTATTATTAGTAATGTGATGTTCACACACACACGTACGTATAAAATTGCATTCTTTCATGAACTTTGCTTTGGTTTGCATTAGATATGTTACTTCCATTAGAATTAGGCGCGTGGTTAAAATAATCATTTTTACAAATTAAATTTTATTTTTTGATTGATTGATAGATTGATTTGGTATTTGGTTTCTATATGATTGGATTTTTTAGGCTTGAAAAAATGCACTTACAATTTACAAATGCTTAATGGTCTTGTTCTTTCAAATGCTTTAGTAGCACAGTTGTTTTTTCTTAAGAATAATTTGCTTCCCTTCGAAAAAGAAGATAAGTAATAAATCTATTTAGGTTGAAGAACAAGTTGATAAATTCTTGATTCATGGTTGATGGTATGAAATAAAAAAAAGTCACCTTATTTTTTATATTTCTAGTCAGCAAATTAACTTTTATTAGCCATTTGATTGCTTATTTATGTCAGCATACACGTGTATAAGTTATGAGCTACAAGATAGAACAAAAGCATTGATTATTATGGAGCAGCAGCATAGAGAATTATTCTTTTAAGTTTGTTATAACCAATTTTGTTATTAGCCTAGGGATTAGTGTTAGATTGTTATTCTTTATCTCCTTTGTTCATTTTCTCTCTTGTGTATAATTGTATTCACAGTGGAGAATAATTCTTGAGATTTTCCTCTCAATTACTTTCTTTTTTATTATGTTTCCATTATTAAATTTTCATTCAAGCTCATGCTCACACAAATGAGCTTGTACATCAGAGCAGGTTCTCTGATATTGAATTTATTCTTTTACATCTCTTCTTATTTCTAAAAATGGCTGATGATTTGAAAGAGACTATGGATCAAACTGGTGATGGATCTAGTATAATGCAAGTGAGTCAACTGCAGAAGTCAAGTGATCCATTTACGTTACAAAGTTCAGATCATCCAGGGATGATCCTAGTCTCAGCACCTCTTACTTGTCATAATTATCTCTCTTGAAATTGATCCATGAGAATTACTTTAAGGGCCAAGGATAAGCTTGGCTTTATCATTGGTGATGTCCCAAACCTGATGAAATTTCATCAAAATATGAACAATGGGTATGCGTAGACTCTTTAGTTACATCATGGCTGTTGAACGGAATATCCAAAGAGCTAGTGGATGCATTTATTTACTCAACAAGTGCTAAAAAGTTATGGGAGGAGCTTGAAGAAAGGTTTGGAGAAAGCAATGGACCATTGCTCTACCAGCTACAAAAGGAGATTGCTTTTGTTTCATAAGGTAATTCTTCGATTATGAGTTACTGCACCAAGCTTAAGAAATTATGGGATGAACTAAATGACTTACTTCCTATGTTTTCATGCACCTGTGGTGCATCAAAATCAGATGTTGATCTTACTAGTATGAATTAACTGATGCAATTTCTAATGGGTCTTAATGACTCATATGATCATGTAAGAAATCCGGTTCTGCTAATGAAACCTTTGCCTAATGTAAATGAGGCATATTCGACGGTTTTAAGGGTAGTGGAATAGAGACAAGTGGATGGGTCTTATATTGATCAGTTTTATAATTGTGTAATGATGGCTAAAAGTACAAATTCAAAGCATGAGTATAAGGCTAACATGAAGAAAAAAGACAAAAAAGGTAGGCTATGTGATCATTGCAAAACTAAAGGGCATTTGAAGGATACATGTTTTAAATTGCATAGATATCCGAATTGGAACAAGGAACTTAAAAATCAGAAAGGTCAACAACAACCCAAGTTGCTAGCAAATGTTGTTGATACTCCTCTTGATGATGTAGTAGATGGAGATTCTTCTATTATTACTACGAATAAGGACTGACATGCTACAATTTCTAGTATGGTGCAGCTGGAATTATTGAAGTTCGTCAAGGGAAAAGGACTAGATGAAATTTCACAGGTGAATTTTGCTCATTTTGCTGAGTTTGCAGGTACAGTTCTAAATAATGCTTTTAGCTTAGTTGCTCAACTTGCATCTGATTGTTGGATTATTGATACTGGGGAATCTAAACACGTCACCTCTAATCTCTCTTTTCCATAAATCTCATGAAGTTAAAGTTTTCAGACCTATTTATTTACCTGATGGAATAATTAAACCTGTTCATCAGATATGTGATATTGTTCTTCATGGAAATATTGTCTTAAAACAAGTATTACATGTTGGTACTTTCAAATATAACTTACTTTTTGTTCCTAAACTTGCAATCATAGCCATTAAAGCTTGTTTCTATCTTTATTTTTGCTTTTCAGGACCTCAAGATTGATAAAATGGTCGCAGTGGGCAAGTTAGTTAGTAGTCTCTATGTCATTGATTATTCCAATTTTTTGGATTTAACTTTAGCTAATCACAATATGTTTGTTTCTGATCAATCAACTAGGCTAGCTATTGTTGCTCATTCCTTACGTTGTAATAACAATGAAAATAATTCTTGCTTTAATTCTAAGTTACTCTGTAATACTCACTTATTGCACATTTGACTTGGTCATATATCTAAAACAACTTTATCTCATTTAGCACATCACTTAAAGCATTGTGATTATGATTTGTTGAAAATTCCTTCTGACATATGTTTTCAATCTAAACAACACAAATTACCATTTCCTTCTAGCATAAGTAGGTTTGTTCATTCTTTTGATCTAATTCATGTTGAGTTATGGGGACCTTATAAAACCTCCTCTCTAGTTAGAGCACATTATTTTCTTACTATAGTTGATGACTATAGCAAAACCATTTGGACCTATTTATTGCAAAATAAATAACAAGTACCTTCCACTTTACATAATTTCATTTCTATGGTTAAAACCCAAGAACCATTAGAAGTGATAATGGCACTGAATCCATTAATGAGGAATGTAAAAAATATGTTTCTTCAAAAAGGTATCAATCATAAAAAAAAAAATCATGCATTTACACTCCAAAGCAAAATGAAGTTTTTGAAAGAACAAACACATTTTGCAAACTGTAAGATCCTTAATGTTTCAATCAGGTATACTAAAACACTTTTGGGGCAATGTCATTCTTGTCACTCATATTTTAAATAGGCTTTCAACTTCTTTACTACCTTGGAAAACTTTTTATGAATTACTCTATAAACACTCTGCAGGCTACTCTTTTTAAAGAAGTTTTGGGTATTTATGTTCTGCCACAAACACACATCCTCTCAAAAGACAAATTTGAAACCAGGTCCTTTAAATGCACCGTCATTAGCTATGTTCCAGGTAAAAAGGCTTATAAATTGTATGATATTCATTTGCACAAGTCACTAATTTCTAGAGATTTAATTTTCTATGAAAATGTCTTTCCTTTCATTTCCTCTTCAGTTTATACTTCACATATCTTAACTCTTATTCTCATTCCCATCCCTGTTGACTCTTAACCATCTAACACTATATCTTCATCATCTTCTGATTCAATACATCATCCTCTTACCTTATCCACATCTTATTCTCTCTCTTCAATCTCTTTGTTCACCTTCTCCATTGTCATCTTCTCTTCCATCTACTTATTCTTCTCCCTTATCAGTTGAATCTTACACTATCATTCCTTCTCATCCTCCTCTTAGACAAAGTCCTCGTATCAAAACAATGACTAAATGGCTACAAGATTTTGTGTCTCATGTTATAACCACCTCAGATGACTTGTCACTAGCTTCCCATGCCAACATGACATTAGTTCACAAGCTTGATGTAGGTAACATTTCTTTTCCTTTTCCTTTATCTTTTTCCTTTCCATACTTAACCTTTCTTTCACATATTTCAGCCATTAAAGAATCCAAAAATTATGCCCAATCTAAAACTGATCCTAATTAGATTTGAGCCATGCAACTTGAGTTAGAAGCATTGGAATAGAATCATACTTAGGATTTAACCTTCTTCCCTCTTAATAAGCATGATATGTGTTATAAGTGGGTTTATAAAGTGAAAATGATGCCAGACGGTATTATGGATATATATAAAGCTCGTTTAATGGCTAAAGGTTATAATCAAATCCTAGGCCTAGGCTACTTAAAGAGTTTTTCTCCTGTAGCTAAGCTTGCGACTGTGCACTTGCTTTTTGCAATATCTATTGCTAAATTATGGTCTATTCATCAATTGAATATAAATAATGCCTTTTCACATTGATACTTAAATGAGGATGTGTATTTATAACCACTTGAAGGTTGCTTCCAGCTAAGTTTGTAAGTTGATAAGGTCACTCCATGGACTAAAATGGCCCTTTAGACAATAAGACCTAAGTTTAGTCACAAATTACAACAATATGGTTTTCGAATGTCTGCTCATGATAACTGTTTGTTTATTAAAGTTACTCCTATTGGTATTCGTTTTCTCTTGGTGTATGTAGATGATGCTTTAATCACTGGCACAAGTGAGGAAGAAATTTAAAAGGTCAAAATGTTCCTTCATTAAGTTTTCACTATCAAAGATCTTGGCTATGTCAAGTATTTTATTGGACTTGAAATTGCTTGATTTATTGAAGGGACCTTCATTAATCAATGCAAATACATACTTGTATCCTAACTTCCACTCTCATTTCACAACCCATTCAATATAGAAGACTAGTTAGTTATCTCTTATATCTCAATCTCTTTCGAATAGACATCACTTTTGTAGTGCAACAACTTAGTCAGTACATAAGTCAACCTCTTGCGCATCATTGGGATGCAACACTTCACTTATTACGTTATCTTAAAGGTTGTCCAGAAAAAGGGTTATACTTTCTAGTTACAAATGATCTCAAATTAACAATATATTATGATGTTAATTAGGCTTCTCATCCACTCATTCAAAAATCAATTTCAAGTCAATGTGTCTTCCTTGGTGCCTCTTTAATCTCATGGAAATTTAAGAAATAAACTACTGTCTCAAGATCTTCTGCTAAAGTTGAGTACTGTAGCATGGCAAGTGCAGTATGTGAAGTAAAATGGATTTCTTATTTGATGAAAGACTAGTTGCCATTATCTTTGCCCATTCCTTTTGTGGTGTGACAACAAAGCCACACTACACATTTGTTAATCTAGTGTTTCATGAAAGCACAAAATACTTGAAAATCGATTTTCATCTAGTTCGAGATCAATTTAAAGCAGGCTTTGTTCATCCTTAACATATCCCAAGCATTTCATAATTAGTTGATGTCTTCATCAAGTCCCTTTTTACCTCTATTTTTGTTCGTTTACTATCCAAGATGGGCTTGATTGAAGTTCATCCAACTCCATCTTGAAGGGGGATATTAGCATACATGTTTAAAAGTTATGAGCTGCAAGATAGAACAGGAGCATTGATCAACATGGAGCAGTAACATAGAGAATTGTTCTTTTGAGTTTGTCATAACCAATTTTGTTATTAGCTTAGGGATTAGTATTGGATTTTTATTCTGTCCCTTTTTTCTTTTGTATATAATTTTATTCTAGGTGGATAATAATACTTGGGATTTTCCTCTCGATTAATTTCTTCTTTATTATGTTTCCATTATTAAGTTTTAATTTAAGCTCAAGCCCACACAACTGAGATTGTACAATTTATGATTATTTTTTTAATTGAATAACTAATTAAGTGGGCACCAAAATGAAAAGAAAAGTTGAATAGATGAAATTGATCCTAGTTAAAGATTCTTTTTATAATGTAAAGAATCATACATGGATAAGAATGAGATACCAATAGAGGAAAAGAACGATTAAACAATAAGAAAAGAATAGTACAGTCTAAAGAAGCAATTCAGAGAAAATATTTGCTTTACACCAAGAAAAGAATGAAAAAGTAGCAAGCAATTTCTCTACCAATATAACTTACTTCCCTTGCCAAAAATACCATATGATAAAGCACACAATAAAAACTACCTAGCTTCTTTCATATCCATGGCCATCTTCTTCAATTCCAACAATCCAGAATTCAATGAAAGTAATGGATAAAGAATATTCGTAAAACCCTAAAGGAAGAGCCTGGAATAGACAAACAAGTCCCTATCATTTTCAATGTCCCTAGAATGCTCAAGACATTTTTCACTTATTCCTATACTCCACAACTTGTTACAATAGGTCCTTACCACCATTGGGATCATGAGCTTTATGAGATGGAGAGATACAAGCTCACTGTAGCTCAAGCAATTCAAAAACAACTCCATTGCTATGATTTTTAGCTCATAGTTGATCATTTGATGAATAAGAAGATGAAGCTAAAGATACGTGCATGTTACTACAAGAATTTTGATTTCAATAATAGAAGTGCTTTAGCTTGGATGATGGTTATTGATGCCTCTTTCTTGCTAGAATTTCTTTAAGTCTATGCTATTAAAGAAGGTAAAATGATGACTGGAGTTTCCCTCTAACATGTCTCATTTGGTTGATGAAAAGGGAACAAGATTAGCCCACAATGGGATTATTAGAGACATAGTGATACTTGAGAATCAAATCCCATTACTCGTATTGATTCATATAGTGGAGCAATTCTCATCATTGAACTCGGGCAAAGATATGCTAAATGCCATGTTGTTAGGACTTTGTAAGGAGTTTTCTCCTTTTGAATGGAACATAGGTAATGGTAATGTAGACGTGTGCCAATGTCATCACTTGTTAGACTATGTTTATCATATGGTTGTCTGGAGCTAAAGAAAATGAGGATACAGGAAATTGGGACATCACAATTAGCATAAAATTGGAGAAAATTGAGATGGAGGCAAACGAGCATCACGTAAGTACTGAACTAACTGCTGGGTATTCATCAAGTTGTTTAAAGGACATCCTCAGAAAGATTTCAGGGGTTTTCAGTAAGATTTTTAATCCAATCAAAGGTTTGTCAAACAAGAATCCAATTAGCTTTATTATTTTAATAATACATTAAGAAAATAAAATAAATAATCGACTTTTTTTTTTATTATATGATGCTAATGTATATATAATCTCATAAGCTTTGCTAGGTATGATACTTATATCCTTTGTTATAGTGTGATCACATCTGCAGCTCTTGCTACAATGTCGTCCCCCGTAGGTCATTTTTTTGGAGAGTAAATATTTGCATTTTTCATTGATTTTATATTTTTATATGAATCATATTTATTTGATTTTCTATAACACACCGCTAATGCAATTTTAAATATTTAAGTGTAGAATATTTATAAAATATATCTTTGAGATTAATTTATAGATACATAATTTTCACAACTATTCATTCACCGTTTTATATATATTTATTTGTTTCAGGGTTATTCAGCAAGATTTCTAAGCCAATCAAAAACCTCTTGAACAAGAATTCAGGTTAGGCTTTGTTATTTGAATAATACAGTAAGAAGAACAAAATTAATAATGAGCTTTGGATTCTATAATAACATATATGTAATCTTTTGTTTATAAGCTTTGCTGGATATAGTACTTGTAGCTCTTGTTATATAGTGTGATCATATCTGTATATTTAATTCATTTTATATATTTGCATGAATCAATTTATGTATTTATTTGATTTTTTTTATAACACACCACTAATGTAACTTTAGATATTTAAATATAGGATATTTGAAAAATTTGTGTCTAACATTAATTTACAGATACATAATTTTCACAATATTCACTCACTTTTTATAGATGTTTGCTTCATTTCATCTGTAATTGTTAAAGTATAGAGTGATATTGTCAGAAATTATCCATGCCAAAAAGGCAAACTAAAATCTAAGGATTAAAAGTAAAGAACTAAGTATCTAAACTGGTTAATTCTAATAATTTTAGTGTTATTTAGATTAAAATCTATTATATCGAATTTAAATTGAATTTGATTTTTACCCAATTCAACTAACTTCAATCTTTTCAAAACTAAATTTGGTTGGATATAATTTCAATGATTCAATATTTGTTTGGATAGTTATTTAGTCTTAGTAACATAGTTTAGTGTTGTGTTGTTCAATATTTATTTTCAAGGAGAAAATTTTCATGTCAAGTGATTAATTAAGCAAAGTTAGTTGTCATTTAGCCACTGGAGGGGCACCGTTGAGAATTATCCACAACCAAAATTAAATCTAAATCTGCTCGATTCAAATTACTTCATCTTCTCAATTTAAATTTATCATTATTGTTTATTATTATTTACGTAAATATATTCTTATGCAGTGAAAAAAATGTCGGTCTGATGAACAAGATTCCAAATGCAGCCACAGGCAGAGCACACCAATTTGGAGTAATTTCTAAAATTACAAAAGTACTTGGCCTATTAGTACACTGTAGCTCATCCATACCAATAGTAACAAACACAAACCAAACAGAGAATAGTAGCAGCAGCAGCATGAACGGACAACCATCGGTACAAGAAATAACAATTCCCTCAGTCACTCAGCTCTGCAAAGCCGGAATCCGCTTCAAACCCATCAATGGCAGCATCTCTAGCGTTCATTTCGACACTAGAATAGGGGTGCTTCACCTACCAATCATTCGCTTAGACGCCAACACAGAGTTGTTGCTAAGGAACTTAGTAGCATATGAAGCATCGAAAACACCATTGAAATTTATACGTTACGCAGAATTCATGAATGGAATTGTAGACTCAGAAGAGGATGCTAAGTTACTTAGAGAAAAAGGCATTGTGAGGAATTATTTGAAGAGCGATAAAGAGGTTGCTGATCTTTGGAATGGGATGGCTAAGTCTATTGATCTCACCAGATTTCCTAAAGGCGATCAAAGATGTTAATGAGTACTATAATGGGTTATGGCAAGTGAAAGCTGCAAAGTTTATGGATGATTATGTGTATGGTTCATGGCGGCTTCTAATGCTGATAGCGGTAATTTTGTATATGATCTTGAATGCAGTTCAGGCCCTTTGTGCTGTCCACAACTGCAGACCCTTGTTTAGATTGATTATTAATAAACAGTAATTAAACTGTTAATAAGTACTAGCTTTTTTCTTAATTTTTATAATAATAATTATTTTTTAAAAAATATAAGTTATAACTCTCTAGTTTTTCTATTTTCATACCTCTATTTGTTTTTTTGTGTCTTTTTTATTCAATGTTCTAAATTTATAATTTTATAACTTTAAAGACAATTTTAGTATTACCGAGTCAAATTTTATTGTTATTTTCAATCCTTAAAAACTTAATGAATGATTCTTTTTTTTTTTTTTTTATTGTTGTGTTGTAAGATAGATGAGTAAGACATAAAATTCTATAACGAGATTTTTTTTTATTCGTCTATATATTTATGATATAAAATTCTAATTAACAATACTCTAACGTGATTTTATGGGAAAAAAAAAAAAAGGCAAATGTACAACCTTGTCTTAGATGTGATATGGGATAGTTAAAGATATACAGATTGCAGTTTAATCCTAGACCTCATGTGTCTAACATCTTTATAGATACTCAAATCTAAAAATAGGTTCATATATATGTACATTCAACCAAAAGAAGAGAACAATAATTAATCTTTTCTTCTTCTTCCTCATCATCGTAAGAACCAAGATTATGTGCATGAATTGATCTCTTTTGCTTTCTCCAAAATAATAATAATAATAATCAAGGAACCATCAAGAAATTGAAACATAATATGTTCTCCACCAAATCACAGCAGTCATTTTTCCTTCTCTTACCAACTTTGTTCCTCACTTCTTCAACTTTCTTGTCACTATTGCAAGAAGCAGCTTCTGAGATTCACCACATCACAAACAAACAAATTCCAGGTATGTATGTGTGTGTGTGTGTGTGTATTCATTATAATAATAATTAGTGTTGTTTTTAATATATTATTTTTCTTTATATGAATGAGTTCCATATTTCTTGGTTGGTTTTAAAGTGTGGTTTATTATTATTATTATAGGGCATATTGTGATAGGAGGGACAGAAAGTTTGGTTCTTGAGGGAAAAAATGAGGTTGCAAACAACTCATCAATTCTGATATTAGCAGCAGAAAGAACACACAAGAAGACCCTCTTGACCATTTCAATTATAATGCAGGTGGATGGGATTACAAAAATTCTCATTACTGGGCTGTAAAGTTCATTGATTCATTCTTCCTTTCCTAAAATTTTATTCTACTTGAAAATTAAGGTTGCATTTTATGAGGTTATACATATATACACATTTTAATCAGTCATTTTTTTTAACTTTTTTTATGTGATACAATATCTTCATTAGGACTAACGAATTCATTGTCAATTTTTTGTTTGCAATTTTTTACTTTCCATTTTGGTTACTTGAACCTTTTTCTTTTTTTTTTTCCTTTTCTTAGCCGAATTAGTTGTTCATGCTAATTAATTAGGCATTATGAAAGCTGCATATGATTTTAACTATTTATTTAAATTTTTGGAAATGTTAAATATGCCCTGGTGAACATTAGGGTGGCATATATAGGTGTATATAAAAAATATACAAATTATTAAAGAGAAGTAATATAAAAATGGAAAAAAATTAGTATATAAAATAAATTGTTAGTATTAATTTTTAAAAAGTAATAATATATGCAATTTTGTGAGTTTTTATCACTAATCAGATCTGTTTGATTGTTAAAATTTTTTAAAAATATAATTACAGAAATTTGATAAACTAAATACAAAAATTAAAGCATGCATGTACATAAATGAAAATAAAATGATAGAAAAGTGCCGTCAAATGCTATGGTCATATGCTCGTTGTACGTAACAAAACCCTTTTCTGAGAAAACCAGAATAACACACAGAATTAGATTATAATTAGGACTATAATTAAGTCAATCCCAATATGATAATGTTCAAATTTAATTTATTTATTTCATTTTAAGCTCGAGTTTAAATTGAGCTTATTATGATCAAGTCTAAATCTATTTCAAAATCAATTTGTGAACTTTTAGAATGAAATCGACTTTGCTTATGAGTTTAGCTACTTGACAGAAATTATATAATTTTAAGCTTGATTTTATTATATAATTTTATTTATATATAGAAATATGTACTAATTTTATTTTTTTGTAAAAGATAATTATATTAAAATTTATTTCAAACCGTTCAAAAATTTTCAAAGAGAGATTAGAGATATTCGAGATTATTCACAAAATATATTAAGGTTGAAATTATAATTGAGATGAATTTGTTTAGTTGATTAGTGAAGTTGCACCAGCTTTTAACGAATCAAATTCAAGCCCATATTAAGTAGTTTTGAATCATTTTACTACCCTAATTATATTCCCTTCATTTTTTTATTGCTTATTTAAGAAAATTTTCTTTGTTTAAATTTATCTATGATTTTAAAAAATTAGTATGGTATAATTATTTTATCAATTTTACCTATGTAATTTTTATGAGAAAGTTTAATAAAGTGAGATTTTAAATATTGTAACAAAAAGGTAATTTAATAATCAATATATATAATTAATTTTGATATCAAACTCAATTTAAATAAGTGTTTAATTGTCAAGTAATTATTATATTAGTAACATAATATTTTTGATAAATGATAGTATAATAAATTTTTATTTTGTCATGTGACAAGTAAACTAATAATTAAACACTTAATTTGTTTAATTAATCAAAAATATAAAAAAATTTAATAAATTCTTCACATAAAAATAATTTAAAAATATTAATAATATAAGAAATTCTTCATATCCTCAATCAATCAAAATAAAATATATAAAGTTTAATAATATAAGAAGATTTTCACATAAAAATAATTTAACAATTTTAATAATATGGAAATTTTTTATATCCTTAATTAATTAAAAGAAAATATAGAAAATTTAACAATAAAGAAAGTTCTTCAAATAAAAATAATTTAGAAAGTTTAACAGTATAAAAATTTTATACATTCATAATAATTAAGATTTAATTTTTTATATAATAAGAAAAATAAAAATTAAAAGAAAAAATAGCCAACAACATAACAAAAATCAATATATAAATTTTCTTATTTTATATCAAAAATTAGATTATTATTAAAATGGTACTAACTTAATCATAATTTTATTTTTATTATTTTATTCATTTGATAATAAATTTTCCATAAGCAAATAATATATTAAAAATAACAATAAATTTTGATATTATTTACAAATCAATTTTAATATTATCAGTAAATTAATTTTTAATTATTTATTTATTTAATAAAATTAAATATTAAATTTATTTATTTAATAAAATTAAATATTAAATTTATCATCAATATTAATATATATAATTAGTTTTGGTCTCAATTTATTTTAAATGAGTATTTACTATTTGTCAAATACTTATATTGCTAATATAATATTTTGATAAATGACAATGTAATATATTTTATCATATGACATATAAAATGATAATTAAGCATTTAATTTTCTGAATTAATCAAAAATATGAAAAATATAATAATATAGAAAAATTTTTACATAATAGAAAGTTTAATAATATAGTAAGCTCTTTCTACCAAAAAGTTTGACAATACAAGATTAGTTTATAAAATAATAAAATATTAAAAAATAATAATAAATTTTAATTATTATATATATTAATTTTAGTCATTCTTTTAATTAACTAATTATTTAATAAAAATAAATAGTAATTTTATTTAAAATTTATCATTATAATCACACCATGCAACGGGTGGATTGGCGACTAATATGTAATTATTTTTTCTATAGTTAGTATTATTTAATAACTTGTTTAATCTTGTAATTATATTAAAAGAAACAAATAAAGGGAGGAGAGAATAAAAGACTATCAACATATAAAGGAAGGAGAAAATAAAAGACTGACTGTTAAGTTTTTGGAAGGCATGTTAAAAAAACAGAAAACATTTTTTTATACTCTGTTATATTTCCTTTTCTTTCCTTTACTTATTTTCTAGAAAATAACCCGTAAATTTATTATTATTATTATTATTATTTGCAGTTATTACTAGCTGAAATTGCTAGTATTTTCCATGTAGTTTTTTAGTTTCTGTTGTTAAACTATTGCTAGTCTTAATTGTTCTTGTCACATAATAATTACATCATTTTTGTCTATCTTCTCATGTTGATACAGTTTTGTTTCCTAAACTGGGAGCTAATCAAATTTCTCATTCTTATGATTTCCATCCTTATACTGTTCTCATTGCAGTCTGTTTCTTTCTCTGCTCCTCCTTTATTCATCATTGCTGTGGTCTGGTTTCTGCTACCAGGCCTATCCCTTTATTGTGCTTGTCTATGCTGTTGCTGCTGCTGTAAAAAAAGGAACTATGGCTACTCTCCAATTGCTCATGCACTTTCACTTACCTTCCTCATATTTTCCGCCGCTGCAGTAACGCAGGTCTCAATTATATCCCTAGCTCTTTTTCACTTTATTACACACTTCACGCTATTTGCTCTGTTAGTACTTGATAGCTAGTAGCTGACGTTTGATAAAGAATTTTCCGTTGAATAAGACCATTCGTAACACTCCTTGTGGTAAGCTAAGTGGGATTTTGATTTCAGGGCTGGAAGTATAGTTCTATGCGTAAACTATGAGAACTTCAACAATAGTGTAGCACATTGGAATTCATTCTGCAGAAAGCCTTATCCATATTTGACCAATTGATGAGTATATTCACTGCACTTGCTTCAGCTTCCAAGATTTCAATAGGTCAAATTAATCTTCCTCCTGATATTCGCAACCAAATCGATGCTGTGGACCAAATGATTAATTCTACAGCTAATCTTCCTCAAATCCAATCCATGGCAAATGCCAAAAATATTCAACATGTTCTACGCCCTGCGTGAGTAAATCTCTTTTGCCTGTTTCAAGATTTTCCTTTTTTTTACTGATCTGAGCATCTTTTGCTCTTCTCTGTAGGAGGCTGGCTCTGAACATAGTAGCTGCTGTGATGCTCTTCTTAGCATTTCTTGGTTTCTGTAAGACTACTAATCTCTTCCATATGTGCTCAATGTTTTCAAGTATTAATGATTTTTCCTCATGACGTTTTTTGTAATTGTTGGTTCCAGCATTTTCAATTCTTGGCTTGCAATGCTGCATTGTTGCATTAATTGGCTTGTCCTGTATAAGATTTTGCTTCGAATTTTTTTTAGACTAACCAAACATTTGCATTAAAAAATTTGCAGATTGGTAATCCTAGGATGGATCCTTGTAACATTGGCATTTATTCTATCAGGAATATTTCTTATTTTTAGCCAGTAAGTCCCACTGGATCTTATGAATTCAGATTTACTTCTAGTTTGTTCTCTTTTTGCTCCATTATTGCTGATTATAGGCTTTTCTGCAGTCTGTTCTTTTTTTTTTTTTTAATTTGCTCCGTTGTTTAACATCTTCTTCTCCTAAAAATGAAAAATTGTCATATGTAGTAACCTAATTTTACCAAAAGTTCCAGTGCTGTGGCAGACACGTGTTGTAGTAGATTATTAGAATTTTTATGTGGGTTAATATTAATTATGAGTTTATTTTAATTATTTATAAAATGAACTGAATAATATAATTTATTGATTGAGGGTAAACCCAATTAAAATGTGATCAATTGAGTTATGGGCTTGTGACACTTTTTGTGGGTTGATATGGAAGATAGTTAGTGTAGACCTATTTTAACATGAACCTGTGATGGATGAGCTTGTTAAAATTTATTATAAATAGGCTAGGTCTTCTCTCTTGCCTTCATATTGACAACCATAGTTTATATGTCCATTGTAGCCGTCTTGTGAGATGGTCAACGAGAGGAAAACTTAACTCCCTTTTTCAACCGTTCTGACCTATTATCGAGTGTTCATTTTTTAGTGATCAGAATAATGACATAGAACAATTTGGGATCCAACGCCAGACAGGTACGCAATTTGTTTCCGTTTAATTGTTAAAAGTTGGTGTTCTAAATTTATGTACTAGATCCTGAAAAATTTCTTACATGTGGTACTAGAGGTTTGAGATTGTACATGATTTAGAATCCTAAATATTTTGTATTGATAATTAAATTATGAGTTTATTTACTTGTTTCATCTAAAGAAAGGATTTATTTATAAAAAAAAAAAAAATTAACACACATGACCAAAAGAAAGAGTTGTGGTAGCAACGACAGTGTTTGAATCACCAATTTGAGTAAACAAAAGCCCTCTATCTTAAGAAACCCAAACCCTTGGCGGCTACAACCTCTTTCCCTTGTCCTTTCTCAAACCCTTTATCCTACAAACCCTTGTTGGAGATTTAGTGTTTTATCAATTTTCATCCTCCTCCCATGGCCACCGTTCCTCCTTCTTTTGAGAGTATCCTTGTTCAATCCAGTCCTCTCGTCTTCATATTATTTTGATTGTGGGCTTTTGTTTCCTATTTTGATATGTTCATGTGTTTGTCGAGATCCATCTTTTGTGTTTAATCATGTTTCTTTGTTCAACACGCTTATTTCATAGTATATATGTTTCCTTTTGTTAGTTGGGGATGCAATAATTTACTAGTTCTGAGGTGGATTGGCTTTTCCTTTTTATTCAATTGAATTCATGACTGGGAGTTGTTATGTTTGCTTTCATTAGATATTTTTATTATTGCTATATTTGGATAGTATGGATTGGATGATTTGGGTATGAAGGGATGTTTAATTGATGGAGAATTTCACAAACTTCTTTATTATGTTTATAAAAAAAAAAAAAAACCTAGTTTGATTTGATAACATAGCAGAACGTTCAAAAATTGGTCGAGATCCTCCCATTGTTTGTCCTTGTTGATACTTCCTTCTCACACATGCATACATGCTTTCCAAGTCCAATTTTGGTTCTTTTCTTAGAATTTTTTTTTGCGAACTTGATCAAATTCGGGTCAAGTCTGCTTAGGAAAATGTGTAGTAAAAGTCCTGCCATTGCCGAATGTAACTAGACCACTCCTGCAATTGCTACTTCTTTAGAGGTAGTCCTGTGATCAATTTCTTGAAAAATAGCAATCAATTCATTATAATATGTTGACAAGAGCCGACCATCTTGTTTGGTAGAGAGAGATTTTCGGTTTAGCTCAAATAGACAAGTTTCATCTGATCCATCGTAGAATGCTTTTGACACGGCTTCCCATATTTCGCTGGCTATTGAAAGATAAATTAGTTGCATCAATATAGGACTCATTGAGTCAATAAGCCAATTTTTTCACTTTTTGATTTTCGGTAACCCCCGTTGCATGAAAATTGTGAGCCTCTGGTAGGCAATATGGAACCGACATTACATTTGGATATTATGAATGGTAATGATAACACTAATATTGTTGGGAATACATTGGAATGAATGCATAACAAATTGGACATGTGGTGGACAATTTAAAAAAATGTAATGGGTTTGGATGGGTCAAGTGTAAATATGCGCTTGGATAATCAAGTATATGAGAATTTGGTTGATGCTGGGCAATTTATATTGTGTGGATGCGAATCAAGGGACTTACCAAGAGTAGAGAAATTCATCTCCTTTGCCAATTTGCAAGTCTCTATTCACATGAAATAATAATTTGTGTTCATTTTAGTGTTTTTTTTTTCTCATAAATACACATATAAATAATTGATTTGTATGTATAACATATATATATATATATATAGTTAATTGTCAGTTTGTTATTTAGTGATATTGAGTTTGTGATAAAAATAAATAAATAAATAATAAATATTTATTTTGCACATATATGATAAAATAATCATGTATTTAAAATTAAGGTATATTTGTGTTTGGTACCTTGTATCATTTGGAAATATATATTTTTGTGTTTGGTATGTATTTTAATTGAGCTTTTATAAATCTTTAATTAAAAATAATTTTATGAGTTGATATGAGTGTTATCGTCAAAGTTGGACATTCATTGAAATTCGCAAAGTTATTTTTAATTTTTGCAAAGAGATAATTCCAAATTAATGTATTTAATAACATGCCCAAAGGGGGTTATCAGATACATTGATTTTGGGAGTGCTTGTTAGAATGAAGAGAAAATTCTAAATTACTGTATATAATAACCTGCCCAAAGGGGCTTATTAGATGCATTGATTTTGAGAGAGTTTGTTGAGATGAAGTCATTTGTGCTTAGAGGTGCATTAGCCTAGAGAGTTTGTTTGCCCGAAGGGGATAGATTTCTTGAAACTAGTGTAATCTCAGTTGTGTGCTTCATAACTAGAAATTCTATTGCATGTGCATGCTCTGCCCAAAGGGGAATATGTAGTGATGCCAGAATTTTCTAGATTGTGCAAATTATAAATTTATTTTTGTGTATAGCCCAATTCTAATATATACTTTTGTTTTGCTCAAACAGTCTCCTTTAGTCTCAATAATAGTACTGCAACTGTTGAACTCTTAACTAGCACAAACTTTAAGAGGTGAAAATAAGACATTCAGTTTGTTTTCGAATGAGTGAGATAAAATATGCTCTTTGTGATTATGAGACTACTAAACTCACCCGTGAAAGCAATATCGAGGAAAAGGAAATACAACCATAGTGGGAATGTTCTAAATTTGGTTCACCTTCAAACCAAACTTTATGTTTCTATTTTAGATAAGATCGTATATCAGCTTAATCTTAGAATCGAGATTTTGTCTCATTTTGGCAAACATCTTTTATGTTCCATTTTTAGAAGAAACTTGATTTTTGTTTTGGATAAAACTGGATATCATTTGCTATTGGTAATGGAAGGGTCAATATGTTTTTAGATTCCAAATAAATCGGTGAATGTGTTTTGTTCGATGATTTATATAGATTATGCTAAGATGATACTAGTGATTGCAGTCCTTGTTGTGAAGTCAATGATGTGACCAAATGATCCTTAATTAAAGAAAAATCTTTTTCATTATGACACAAACATTTATGACATATATCTAGAGAAAGAATTAAAAGACTAGTGAAAGATGATATTCTTCATTCTCTTGATTTTGAGAATCTAAATGTTTGTGTGGATTGTATAAGATTAAAAGGAAAGGTGCTAATAGAAGTTTAAATCTTTTGGAGATTATCCATACTGATATTAATGAACCTTATTCACCTACTATTTATGTCAATAAATATTTTATTACTTTCATTGATGATTTTTCACGTTATGACTATTTATATTTCATAGAGGAGAAATCAGATGTCATTGAGATGTTCAAAATTTTCAAAATTGAGGTTGAAAAACAATTTGAAAAAGTCATTGAAATTATGAAGTCTGATCATGGTGGTGAATATTATGGCAAAAATAATAAGACCTTTCCCATGTTTTCCTCTAAAGATTCCTTTAAGATAATTACGGTCTTGGTTGCTCATTTTGATTTAGAATTGCATTAAATGGATGTCAAGACGGTATTCTTAAATGGTGACTTGGGTAAGGAAATTTATATGAACCAACCTGAGAGTTTTAAAGAAAGTGATAAAGAACACTTAGTTTGTAAGTTGAAAAAATTTATTTATGGTCTCAAATAAGTTTTGCGTCAATGGTATCTCAAATTTGATGGGATAGTCACTTCACTTGGTTTCACAGAGAATAAGATAAATCAAGACATTTACCATAAGATCAGTGGGAGTAAATTTATATTTCTTGTTCTCTATGTTGATGATATTTTGTTGGCTAGTAATGACATAAAATGATTTGTGAGACCAAGGTAGTTGCTCTCTAAGACCTTTGATGTGAAAGATCTTGGAGAGACATCTTTTATCTTGGCTATTGAGATTCGTCATAATCGATCTAGTCATTTATTAGATCTTTCTCAAAAGGCTTATATTGATTGTGTACTCAGTAGATTCAATATACAATCTTGCAAAGGTAGCGATACTCCTGTAATGAAAGAAGATAAATTTAATAAGAAGGAATGCCCTAAAAGTGATATAGAGAAACAAACCATAGATAATAATCCTTATACAAGTGTTGTTGGCAGCTTGATGTACGCCCATGTGTGTACAAGAATAGATATTGCATATGTAATTGGCGTTCTTAGTCGATATCTTTCTAATCTTAAGTGGGATCATTGGGTAGATGCTAAGAAAATAATGAGATACTTGCAAAAGATAAATGATTATATGTTGGTTTATAGATGTGTAGATGATCTTGAAGTGGTTGGGTATTCAGACTCTGATTTTGCAGGCTATTAAGATGATATAAAATCCACTTCAGGTTATATTTTTATGCTTGCTGGTGGAGCTATTTCGTGAAAAAGTGTTAAACAAACACTTACAACATCTTTTACTATGCAAGCTGAGTTTGTTGCTTGTTGTGGTGCTAGTACAAAAGCTATATGGTTGAAGAATTTTATTTATGGTTTGCTTATGGTTAATTATGTTGCTAGGTCACTTCGAATCTATTGTGATAATAATGTCATTGTGTTTTTCTCTAAGAACAGTAAAAGTTCGAGTGGTTCTAAGCATATGGAGATTAAATATCTTGCAGTTAGAGACTTAGTAAAGAAAGGAAATATTGAGATTCAGTACATTAGTATTGATTTGATGTTAGCTGATCCTCTAACCAAATGACTCAAACCCATAATTTTCAAGAAGCATGTTTGTGATATGGGTGTTGTGGAGTCTTTTGATGTGTTTGGTTAGTGGGAATTTTGTGACTGTAATTGAATATCTAAGTTAAATGATTTTGCTACATTGCTTATTCATATGTGTTGAGTATTTTGTAGTTGTTTGTTATGTGCATGTGCACATTATATATATATATATAACATGCTATAAGTTATGCGTGGTATGCTTAAGATTGGTGTGATTATCTTAAACTATATTGGTTTCCAATTGTGTTTCTGAAAACAAAAGCTAAGGCATTGTGTGTGTATTTTCAAATGGAAATAACAATCTTTTTGTGAAGCCTTGTAAATTTCTTTTGCTCATTGCAACATGTGTGAAAGAGAAATGTTTAGAGGACTGATAAGAAAATAGTGTATTGATCACATGTGGATGCTATTTTCTTGCTATACTGTCATATCGAAATCCAGGTCGATTAAGTTATCAATATTTGTGACTATGAATTAGTACTATGTCAATAAGGGGCATAACTACTGTCATGATCTGATATTGATAATTTAATGTGGACAAGATTGTGTTTGAGGTGTCAGTTTATCAATAAACTATATGTTTTCTAAAATTTGTAGCCACATTTGAGTTTAAAGTATTTAGTTTGAGAGTCATTTTTCAACAAAATGTTTTCTTTCTTAAAACATGAAAACGTCATAATTAATATTGCCCAAGTGGAGAATGTTGAAATTTTTATGTAGGCTAATATTAATTATAGTTTATTTTAATTATTTATAAAATGGATTGAATAATATAGTTTATTGATTGAGGGTAAGCCCAATTAAAACGTGATCAATTGAGTTATGGGCTTGTGACACCTGTTGTGGACTGATATGGAAGACGGTCAGCGTAGACCTACTTTAACATGGACCTGTGATGGGTGCGCCTGTTAAAATTTATTATTAATAGGTTAGGTCCTATTTTCATATTGACAGCCCTAATTACTACGCCTATTGTAGCCGTCTTGTGAGAAGGTCAATGAGAGGAAGACTTAACTCCCTTTTTCAACCCTTCTAACCTATTATCGAGTGTTTATTTTTCAGTGTTCAGAATAATGGCATAAAACAATTTGGGATCCAACGCGCAGACAGATATGCAATTTATTTTCGCTTAATTGTTAAAAGTTGGTGTTCTAAATTTATGTACTGGATCATGAAAAATTTCTTGTATATATGACTGGCTCCAAAACCCCACAACTAATGCATCACTGAGTCTTTAGTTTTTGCCTTGTATGGATAATAAAACTGTTCAAGAAACCTTAAGAACAATCAAAGAAACATCCTCTTATTTGATTAATGTCGTCAACAAGTACATTATTGAGGTTGCCAATAAGGACTTACCGCCTGCAGCTGGAATTTTTTACCACAATCAGCGGTGCCTCTCCTTTGCAATCCTTTCAATTCTGACTTGACAAAAAAGAACTGTGATTCTGCTAAAGTGAACTTAAAAAATGTCGCGGAGGTAAGTTTAATAAAGAGAAAGAGAGGAAAGGATTTGACATGATCTTTTTTCCTCTGCTAATTAAGTGCCCTATGTCTTAATTAGGAATGGAGAAAACATGTGTGTGAAGTTTCAGCACCTGGTGTTTGTGATACAATAAGCCGCTTGACCCTTAATGTTTACAAATAGATGATAGCTTCTGTGAATGTTAGTTATTCACTATATAGCTCTGGCCAGTTCCTTGTAGATCTAGCAGACCGCAGTTTGTTCTGAAAATGTTTAGTGAGATTAGTGAAAACAATTGTCCTGGACTCAGGTGGTATAGTTTTAGGACCTATGTTGGGTTGATCATAGTTGCAGCTTCATCTTTGTGTTCTTTGATCTTATGGATGGTATATGGAAGAGAAAGGCGAAGCAGGAAATATAGAAAGAAGTCGATAGCCTCAAATCCTTTAGTAAGAAGATGAGCCTGATAATGGGTGCTTCATAGTTCACCATAGCTAGGTTTGCTGGATTTGAATCCAAGTTTCGACATTAGTGCTTTTTATGTTGGAATTTTTATGTGAACTAATATTAATTATGGGTTTATTCTAATTATTTATAAAATAGACTAAATAATATAGTTTATTGATTGGGGGTAAGCTCAATTAAAATGTGATCAATTGAGTTATGGGCTTGTGACACCTTTGTGAGCCGATATGGAAGACGGTCAGTGTAGGCCTATTTTAACGTGGATCTGTGATGGGTGGGTCTGTTAAAATTTATTATAAATATGCTAGGTCCCCTCTCCTGCCTTCATAATGAAAAACCCTAGTTGTTACGTCCATTGTAGCTGTCTTTGAGAATGTCAAGTAGAGGAAGACCTAACTTTCTTTTTAGCCCTTTTGACATATTATTCAAGTGGTTCAATTTTAGCGTCCACAATCATGACTCAAAACAATTTGGGATTCAATCCGGAGACAAGTATGCAATTTGTTTCCATTTAATTATTAGAGTAATTGTTTTAAATTTATGTACTAGATCTTGAATTAAATCATACATGTGGTATCAGAGCATAACTATGGTACATAATTTAGAACCCTAATATTTTGTATTGATAATAATAAAAATATTTTGATGATCAATGTTGCTATGTCGCTTTTGATATATATATTTAATTTTCTTTTATTGTTACAAGCAATTGCATTGGATCGGTTGGTTGATGTCTCCCGTTCCTCTCCTAAGAGGTCGCGGGTTCGATCCTTGTTAGCAGAAAAGTTTTTTTTTTTTTTTTTGGCAAATTTTATTTCTCTCTCTTTTTCTTTCTTCTACCTTTTGTGTTCACAACTCATAGCTTCCTTTTGGTTCCAAACCTAAATCACAACAACAACAACAAACAGATCTGCGATATAATCAAAGATTTGAACCCATTCCAACCAGCAAATGATGTAATCAAGGGTTGGATTTTTTTTTCCTCTTTTTTGCGATTGTGCAGTTTTCATTTTTTTTCTTTTCTTTCTTGTTGATATCCCAGGCTATACTTGGTCTCGATCTTATGAGTTTGGCATTGTTTGTTTTCGTTTGTTAATGATGATTGAGATTGCGTAAACTGCAGTCGGCGATGGTTCCCTTTCGATTCAAGATCGATTTTCTGCGAAACAAAAGGAGATTGAAGGATGTTTCCCTTTTTGTGGTTCTGTTATTGTAATATTGAAGAATTGATTTGTTGTGCTTTATACTTGATCTTGATTTGTTGTGATTATTTGTTCTAGTTATTGGTTGTTGCGGAATCCGAAAAACGATCGGCGATGGTGTCGTTGCCGGTGAAGCCACGATTCTGTGGCAAAACAAAAAAAAAAACACAAAAGGAAGGGGAAGGGTGTTGTGGGTCTCAAACCCACGACCCCAAGTCTCGGTGCCTAAGCTTAGCCAACTGAGCCAAAGCCGATTACCTGTCAATATCTTATCCGAACTAATGTTTATATAAGCAGTCTTATATTCATGCACCTCATGATATGTTTTAATTTTATTTCAATAATTATATATATATTAATATTTAGATGGTTTATAAACAATTAATTGTCAGTCTATTATTTAGTGATATTAATTTTTTGTGATAAAATTAAATAAATAAATAAATAATAAATATTTGTTTTGCACATATATGAGAAAATAATTATGTGCTTAAAATTGAGGTATGTCGTGTTTGGTACCTTGTGTATATAATTTTGAAATATATATATTCGTGTTTAGTATGTATTTTAATTGGGCTATTATAAATCTCTAATTAAAAATAATTTTATGGGTTGATGTGGGTGTTACCACTAAAGTGGGACATTCATTGAAATTCATAGAATTATTTTTAATTTTTGCGAAGAGATATTCCAAATCAATGTATATAATGACATGCCCAAAGGGGGTTATTAGATACATTGATTTTGGGAGTGCTTGTTGAAATGAAGAGAAAATTCCAAATTGATATATATAATAATCTGCCCAAAAGGGGTTATTAGATGCATTGATTTTGAGAGAGTTTGTTGAGATGAAACTATTTGTGCTTAGAGGTACATTAGTCTAGAGAGTCTGTCTACCCAAATGAGATAGATTTCTCAAAACTAGTGTATTCTCAATTGTGTGCTTCATAAATATAAATTTTATTGCATGTGCATGTTCTGCCCAAAGGGGAATATGTAGTGATGCCAGAATTTTCTGGATTGTGTAAATCATAAATTTGATTTTTGTATATGGTCCAATTCTAATACATGCTTTTGTTTTGTTACAAATAGTCTTCTTTAGTCTCAACAATAGTACTGCAACTGTATAACTCTTGACTAGCACCAACTTTAAGAGGTGGAAAGATGACATTTTATTGTCCTGGAAATGAGTGAGATTGATTATGTCCTTTATGAAGACGAGCCTGCTAAACCCACCCGTGAGAGTAATGTTGATGAAAAAGAACTGCATGCCAAATGGAAGAGATCAAATCGTCTCAATCTAATGGCCATGAGGAAAACTATTCCTGAATACCTTAGAAGTAGTTTGTCCACTGATGTTACTGCCAAAGCTTTTCTTGCTGCTGTAGAAGATAAATACTTTGTATCCGATAAGGCTGAGGCTGGGACCCTAATGAGTCAGTTAACTAGTATGAGATACAACCAAAGTGAGAATGTGAGAGATTACATTATGAATATGGTTCATCTTCAAACCAAACTCAAGGGTATTAAACTTGAGATTTCTGATGAATTTATTGTTCACCAAGCTTTAAATACCTTGCTTCCTGAATTTAGCCAGATTAAGACTACTTATAACACCCAAAACACTACCTGGACCATTGATGACCTTATAACTAAGTGTGATGTTATGCTATTGACACATCTTAGGGCTAATCCTAAAAAAGATAAAGTTAAGTTTAAACCTAAATATTATGCTCCTAAAAGGAATCAGAATTTTAAATGGCATGGTAGGAATCAGACCAAGAGAGGGGGAGATTTTAGGAGTGTCCGCAAAAGTAAGGTGAAATGTTTCTTTTGTCATAAAGAAGGTCATATGAGGAAAGATTGTCATCAATTCACAGCTTGGCTAAAGAAGAAAGATGAAGGTATTCCTTTGGCTTATGTTTGCTTTGAATCTTATATGGTTGATGTACCACCAAATTTTTAGTGGCTTGATAGTGGTGCAACTGTTCATGTTGCTATTACCTTGTAGGGGTTCATAAGCAAATGAAAGCCAAATGAAAGGGAGTCCAAGCTTAAAGTTTGAAACAATTTGGAGATAGATGTTGAACAAGTAGGAGTAGTTAGATTAGTGTTGGAATCTAGATTTTGTTT